>JASXSY010001542.1:0-130215 GCA_034509805.1 Sipha maydis
AATTGTTAAATATAACAGTGTCAAAACGACGACAACCACAAACGATTATTAGGCAGTTGTGTTTTTCGGACCTCCTGGAAAACGCGTATTGTGCACCGCGGGGTGCACGTGCGGTGTAGGGCGAAACGGTCGGCCAAAACATTGCACGGCAACGGTGCGCCGCCGGCTGGGGTGGTTTGGCGAGAAGGGGGATGATTCGTCGGGAAAGGGGGTGATTTCATTGCAACGGCGGCGTCGTCGTCGTCATCGTCGTCGTAGTCGTCTCGGTCGGTGGCGCGTTCGCCGTGGTTTTAAGCACGTTCATCGCCGCCGCGGCAAGCAGTCGTGAACCGGCTCCCAAACGTGTCAGTACACCCCCTCCCCACCCTATCAAATCGCCCGGGGAAGGGTAGCGCGTATTCGAAACACGACACACCGTCTTCTACTGCGTTACGTAAGTTACGATTTTTTCTTTTTTTTTAATAAAATAATTAAACATAACATAAATTAGTATATGGTTAATACTCGTATACAAATAAATAAATAAATGCGTAGCATAGAGTATTAAGATATGTGTACTGTGTTGAGCGCACAATACACATATTTTAATGTTTCAGGCCATGCATTAATTCATTAACTAATTTATATATTTATTTATTTATAAATGACTATGTCTAATATGATATTTAGCCGACTTCAAACAGTTGGGAGAAAGGCAAATTATTAATTTATAAATGTTTTTTTTTTTTTTACTAACTAAAATAATATACTGAAAATGTAGATAATATCAAAATTAATTTTTATATTTTATTTATCAATAAATGGGCTGAACACTTATTCAAACATGATGCATGAAAATAATATAGCAGGTAATATAATTGTAGTTACCTTTAATTTCTTTAATTTTTATTCAAAATGTTATTGTTTGAACAAAAAATCTTTTTTGAAATAATAAGAAAAAAAACTAGAAGGGCAGTAAAAAATTTTCACAATATTCCATTTTGTTTTTATATGTATGAGAGTATTAGTGGGCATTTTTACGATGATAATAGTAATTTCAGAGATAGTACAACACGTCTTGTGGTGTGGGACGTAGTTTTAATTTACAATTTTTTGCAGTATTTTTTCTGATCTTTAAGTATCCCAACAGGAGCCCCCTCTTTCTAATATATTATTTTTGAGTGGAATTTTATAAATTGGTCTTCGATCCAAATGATAAAAAAACGATCACATATAAAGATTAAAATGATAAATTATGAAATACGTAACAAATAATTGTTTAAAGTTAGATATGCAGTATCAGTTTACATTATATTATATTAGCCAGGTACAGTTGATGGAGTATAAAAGAGGATAGTGGAACGAGAAAGATGAGATGAAACTTTGAAAGAAAGTATAGAAAGATCAGGACAGATAAATTAGTATTATTATTAAATAACATATCTCACATATGTTGTACTGTACGAGTGATATTATTTAAATTGTTTCGTACCGACAGTACAATTTAATTACTTCAAATTGATATAATCTATATTTAATATCGTGGTGTCGAGATGTTACTTATGGGAAATACAAGTCCCCCTATAATTAGAACTTGGAATCAATGAAGTTTTTGATTTACCTACAATAATATTTAGGCTTAGAAGAGATTAAAATCCTCATTTCCAATTAATCGTAAAACGATATTATATATCGTATTCTCATGCGATAATCACTTGCTATATGAATAAATAATTGATTAATCAACTTTAAAATCAATGATATTACTCAATATATGTATATGAGATACAAAAAGTTTAAGCAATAATCGTTTCTAAATGTTGTGAGTTTTATTAAGACTACGTTTTGACATTTGTTGTAATTAAAAAATAATTTTTATATTAGTCAGTTTAACCATCACTCATAATTCTTATTCTTAAATTTCATAAATAATAAGTAATAAATCAAATCTAAAATATACAACGTACTTACATTATATGTTATTTAAAACAACTATTCAATATACTTGAAACTAATACAATTTTTATTTTAAGTATTTTGTAAGTTTTGTTTTGTATAAATTTGTATATTATTATTATTATAATTCTCATTAAAAAAATGTTTTCTATTAATGATGCAAGTAAAATAAATAAACTATACGTATGATTTATTAAATTATCTTCAAAACTATTTACAGTTACATAATATAATTACATATTTTTCATCAACTATAAAATTATTATTAGATTTTAAATTATAAAAAATTAAAAAGGTAGGTTATACGAATAAAAGTTTTTTATTTTTCATATGAATGTGATCAAAATTAGTATTTCTTATAATGTGTGACGGATTTAAATAAATGTACAAAAGAAAATTTCTGATTTAGGTGAACTGACTGCTCAGTACACATTTATGTATTTTAATAATTTATGTTAAAAGTATTTGGATAATGAACAAATGATTTTTTGTTTTCTATCAATAGTATCTTTTTTTATTTTATTTTCATCCTCACCTTCCATCTCAATTGTATGTGGATCGACTACCGGTGATCCTTTTTATTTCTAATTGTAAAGTTATAATCTTGTATTAATGTTATGAAAATAATTATTATATTAAGCAGCAACAGTTCCCAAAAGGTACTTTTAGTATAATATAGTAATATTCGTAATATTATTACTATGTGTTGAGTTATATTTTAAATTGTTATTAACTGTAGTGAATTGAGATTGGACGAAATAACCATTTAAGTACAAAATGATATGGTAATATCATAATAATAAAATGATATGTTAACGTATTATACCAAAACAAATAAATCAAATTATTGCTTTTTTATGTATAAGGATAGTATTTGTTTCAATGGGAAATTACTATAACCACCATAATCAGCGGCGTATTTAGGGGGGAGAGGGGGCAATCACCCCAGGCATCAAATTTCATGGTGCATCAAAATTTTTATTCAAAAAAGTATTAATAATAATAGTGTTACATACGTTATTCGTGCTTACTGCCTCAATTATTAAATAAATAATACTCGACCAAATACGAGGAATTTCGGAAATAAAAATTGGTTATTTATAAAATACGATAGCGGTTATAGTTATAGTGATAACTTTATCTGTGATATATATTGTACACACCAGGAAATTATTCTAAGAGAAATTCAGAGATGCCCGTCAGCCATCAGTCGTCAACAAAACCAATTTTTACTTTGATTGCGCGCAGCGTATATTTACTAACTACTATAGTCTGACTATTAATTATGCTGCGTGACATAACTAATCAATTAGTTATAATGAGGCCATTGAAGATTTTGCTACCCAAAAATCTCATCGTAAATTATAAATGTTTAAGTTTCTTTTGTTTAATTAAATGTTTAAATGTATATTATGCTTCATATTATATTATGTTCTATACTTCTATGTATGATTATGTTTTTAATTTTTAATCTCAAAATATATTTTAATGATCATTAAAAAAGGTAAATAAATGTTTAAATTTTGGGGGCAACAAATTATATGTATTTAGGGCATCAAATCTCTAAATACGTCACTGCTTATAATATGCTTGGTATTTGCGCATGCATATACTTTATATATATATATAATTTCATTATCATGTTATGTAATCAATAATTTGAAATAATTTTTCTAAATTCAAAATGATTTAAAAAACGGCGGAACAGTGATTTGAAACGGTTTAGTCAAGAAATACGAGTATATCATTTAATATTTGATGTGTATAATGTTCTAATGTTTTAGTGGACGATGAAGTAATAACTGAATATTTTGTTTTTTTCTTCTGTTATCCATTTGATGGTTTATACATGCTATTATATTTATTATAAAATTTGAAGGGCTTTATTTAAAGTAAAAAGTGATATAATTTTAAATTCAGCGTTTGAACATTTAAATTCATATAAGAAAACATGAGGATACATATTATGTGTTTTCTTATACTTCACTTCCATCAATAAATTATACTGAGTAGTTTCTTACGAGAAAATGTAATACACATATAAATGCTTACCATAGAGCATAGACGCATGAAACTATGCAGTACATACGTCTAGCATTTATTATTAAAACTGTCTGAATGGGTCTTGCAGCTCAAAAGTCATTTGATACACTTAGATACGTAGTCGATTTCTAGAAGTCCAAATTATGCCATACAATGTTTGTTTATTTGTGTTTGAAAATTTGATTTTTATTGTTAATAGCACTTTTTCGAATAACAAAAGTGGATGAACACACTCATAAATGTATAATTTACATCATTGGTTTCCAACCTTTTTAGTAGTGTGAACCACGAATTTTATAAAAAAAATCTCTGAGGACCACCAATAGTCATATATATATATATATATATATATATATATATATATAACGTTCATATACATCATTTATTACAAAAATAATTAAAAGCAATTGTTAATAAAAAAAAAAAAGAAAAACATTGTTGACCCTGATTATTCAAAATTTAAACAATTTGTTGTGATTTTTAACTTTTCTTGATCCCACGAGAAAGTTATTATCTGAATTAAAACTGGATAGTTTTAGCCTTAAATCACTCTCAACGTTCTGATAACATGAAAGTCCATTTAATGAATCTTCTTCATTTACAGTTATTTAATATTTTAAATACATACGTTAGTAATGTTAATATTATATGGCTCACAGTTTAGCAGAATTCTGCTCGCGACCCACAAGTGGGCCGCGGCCCGTGGGTTAGGAATCAGTGATTTACACATTAAAATACATGGACTACCAACCCACATATTGTTCTTATCCAATATCTAGTCACTTGGAAGTTTAAATTAATAAACTCAATATTATACATAATAAGTAGCGTTGTTTAATTACCGATTCACATTTATGTGAGTTTATTTCGAAATATTATCCAAAACTCGATTAACTGTTTGAAAAATTGATCAAAATTTGCAATATATAGTGTATTAATGTATGTATAATCATTAAGGTTATTTTTTTAATTTTAACAACAACGTTTTTTTAAAAAACTAGTAATAATAATAATAATAAAAATAATTACTAAACAATCTAGTTTTTACGACAATACACTGTTAAAAACTCTTCTCAAGTATATATATAATATTGTGACGTTGATTATTACTTTTGATTTTGATAGAAAACATTTAACTTTTTGCAAACTTTTTATATTATGATGAAAGTTTAATAGTTTCAATATTTATTTACGATAATAATTCGTGTTTGGAACTTTTACTCTATAAGTTTAAATAGATAATTTTTTTTGTGACTAACATAAACGAAGCATATACCAAGATATTATAATTTTCCTGTAGGAATATTTTAACACGAAAAATCACAGTTTTTTGTTCAAATACATTTTTGACCATAAGTGTATTTCAGCTATAATAAATATAATCACAAACAATAACTGAATAGCTTATACTAATACAATAGTTTCAGAAAATATGTGTTTGTCACGTTCCTAATCAAATACTGCAGCTTTTTACTAAAGATCCACCAATAAAAATTACCATGTAAATGGTAAGTGTACGATAACGGCAAATTTAAAAAGTAAACGAATCGACTTTTATCGGTTGCTATAAAGTGAATAACGGTGTGCCGTACCGTATGAAAAATGATTTTAAACACTGTTTCTGGTTTAATTAAATTGCATTTCTATTCGCGAAAATAGAACTCACAACCACATTTAACAATGCGGTCATTGAATTACCGTGTACTCCCCAAACACGAAGCGCTGGAATAGGTGCATAATATTATTTATATATTTTTCTGCGGTAAAATTCATCTTTACGACATTGCGCGCAAAAATTAACAAACCAACCCCAACCGATGTCAGTGTGGAAAATGTTATTTTATTCCCGCGAGTTTTGCACACAGTCACTAGAATATTTCACTTGTACGAACAACTTTCGCACATGTAAATTAATTTTAAAAATACAAACAGATTCGCGTGAAATCTAAAATAATCCCACGCAGCCCGGCTAATGGTGTAATAAAACGTTGTAAACGTCTGCGTGAGTGTTTGCATGGGCATGTGTGCATGTATATACGTGTGTGTGTATGTGTTTCGCTGTATGTGTGTGTGCACCAATCGTTTTTCAAACCATTTATTATGTGTATGACACGGAAAAGGTCTGAGCCCACCCCTGAGTTTCCTACATCTCCCTCACTCACTCACCCAATCTTTCAACAAACAAACACACATACGCAGCATAACAGCTTTGGCGTTGCATTTTCCGGCGAGAACACAAAACTTCTGCAAAAATTATGCATACTTAAATATTGAATACATAAAAAAATGAAAAAATAAATACTTTTAAAATGTTCGCTTGTACGATGATAACATAATTAATTATTCCAGGTATGTTAGCAATATTTTCGTACATATGAATCTTTGGTATTCGTATCAATTAATTGTTCTAATTAGGCATTAGCCATATAATGTGTACAGTAATAATTTGTTGTACACGTTCAGAGCCTAAATGTTAAAACGATTTGCAAAGCGGACACAACCGATACGCATACTGCGTTGTACAGTTATTTTATTTACGTACTATACTCGAACACTGCCATAATGTTTTACAAACTTAACTCGTACAAAAATCATTATTAATTAAAACTGTAATTTTGGCTATTATATAATATTATAGTTAATATAAGCATTTCGCTTCAAAAATTATGCTTTGCGAGTTTTAGTGTATATGAAAACAGTGTGCTGTTATTGCTGGATGATATTCTTATTAAATTATTTGAAATCGTTCTGGTTAAAAAATAATTACAGCGAATGACTTCTCAAAACTTAAAGCTTCTTAATACTTTCTGAGTTCACCAACTAATCCTAACCAATTACTATTCACATTTTAAACTTTTTACAGTTAAAAATTAATAAATAATTTAATCGTAATATTGAAGCCTATTATAGCCTATTATATTTATAATAAACCTATTAGAGTCCGTATATAAACCTCCTGAAAAATTCGTTTTTTTTTTCTAAAAAAATTACGACTTCAGCAATAGTACTGTAACTATGATAACTATTTATTTATTTTGTCTAGTATACTTGATCTGTCTATAAATTTGAAATATTTATATTTATATTTTCTTACATTTTATTTACTTAAAAATAAAATATAATTGACCTGAAATTTCTTTGAAAAAACTGAAGCCAACTGTATGTACACATCGTATTTAAGAGTATATATGAATGAATATTATTTTAGTGTGATATTATACCGATGCCTTCTTGTTCTTAAGTAAACTGTTAAGCTTAACATTCACTGATAAACAAATTAATCTACAAAGACTTTATGCAAATTATACTTATTTTGTACACTTTATTATTTTAATTTAAAGACACTGTTGATTAATTAACCGTATATGCTATCGTGTGTACGTGGGTTCGTGTAGATGTGTGGTTGCCTGTCTATACCTATATATTACTTGTTAACTTGGTAAGGAAATATGTAAATTTTTCTCTTGAGACAAATTTCGTTGTTTTCGTTCTGACAGATGTTAAAAGTAAGTAAGCACTTTAGAACAGATCATATTACATAAGTTATATAGTTGCACTCAGTATTACTTCCCCGTATTTCACTACTACTATTTTAAAGAGAATATGAATAACTAAGGTGCAAAATATAATATAATTTTACGATTTGTTATATTAGGTAATATGAAATAATTCCTTATAAAAATAGTTTCAATAAACAATTATGCATCTAATATGAAAAAATTTCTATTTTAAATAAACGATGAAAAATTAAACGACACCTAATTAATTTTGATAATTTGAATATCAATTATAACCAATTTATAACATAATATTCAACTGTTTGCAGTTATTTAATATGCAGTTTTGTGGTAAAAACATACGATTATATATTACATTATGTTTATATTTATATTAGAAAAAAGTTAATCTAAATAATAATTATTATCAAAATTTCTCTATTTTTTTAAAATAATATTCATGATTTTTAAACAAATTTTAAAACTATGCAAAATCTTATTCGGGTCTCAGGATACGGGTTTCGGGTTTGAAACCGAGGAACATTTTTAGCGGGTTACGGGTTTTGTGTTAAAAACCGGGCAAAAATTTTTTCCGGGTTACGGGTTTCAGGCAAAACAACGTGTAAGATTATTCCCGGGTTATGAGTTTCGGGAATGAAACCGTGTAAACAATTTTCCGGGTTACCCGGTTTTACAACCCGGGTTCAAAACCGTTTTGACTCCCTGTTTAATTGTGATACAACCGGGGTAATAAAAAAAATAAAAAATAAATAGATTTGGTTAAATTATTTGAGCTTCCCGCGATTTCTTCTGTACATATGAGTTTGCACTAGTTTTCCTTTGAGCCCACCTTGTGGAGGACGAGAACTAAGCTGTGACTGGAAAAATATTTACAAACGTTTTTGATGTGGCAAGTGATGTAACCTTGGGGTAGTATTTCCAGTGAGGGATGTTTGACTTTTTCTTTAACGATGGACAGCTTTTGTAATTCACAGTATGCGCACCAGAACATAAAGCGCTTTCGGCAGGTAGTCCCGGTGATTTGAAGCAGTTCTCGGTGAGGCGTCCATTGGTGTATTAGACACATCGTGGCAGTTGGAAACAGTAAGCGTGCGTAGTGATCATATCGCTGACCCCGTTTGTATTACGGTGGGCATCGTACATGATGAGGTCTTTTAACAACTGTTTTGGAATTTAGAAGGGATTTGGTAAATTCTATGCGTTTGAATCAAGGTTAGCGACAAAAAGAGTTCTAGGGCTAGTTTGTTTACTCAATGGGATCTATAGTATTATAATAAAACCGATATTCGAGAGTTTTATTTTTCGTATCCTGAGTATAATACCACAGAATATATGAAATCAAAATGGCCACTGATAAGATTTTACCCAGGTAACATAGGAGAATTCAAAACGGCCACGTAGAGTCTTAACAGTGTATATATTTCATATATTCTATGGTTTAATAAACAGTAAACATAAAAAAAATGAAGTACGTCCAATGTTTTCAGTACATTTGCTACAGAATAAATGTTATAGCTTTTAAAGTTGTAAGAAACTAGGACTCCATAAATATAGTGACTGAATCTTGTTTACATCTGCAAGTGACCATTCTGATTTCATATATTTTGGATCATATGATCAAAAATAATGTACAACATGTTTAGTAAATTACAAATACATATAATACAATTGCGATTGCGATCTATTATATTTTAAATTATGTAATAATTGTAAGGTTTCTTTTTTTTTTACATAGTGGTTTATACGAAACGATGATTAAAACTGCTCAAAGATCACATATATAATTATATATAAACAAAAGTAATGGAGACCACTATTCGAGTTTTCCTTTAGTTTCAAAAACAAAAGCGTGAAAGCGTATATTTTTATGATTCCTATGAACTTTACACACGTATAGCTGAACATCATCCCCATTAATTTCGAAAAAATATGCCTCGATTTCCGTACTCTACCCGTATGTGAGGTGCGTCCTGCTAGTTATTAACTGCCTACTGCAATACTCGAGTAATAATACGCGTGCACGTACAAATAAAAAAAAAAAAATAATAAAAAAAACAATGCCACCACCAAAAGGGTTTCAATTATAAACAGTTTATCTGTGCGACCGATTTAGGTGCGCGTTAAAACAACAACGATCGCAACGACAACATTGATGTACTACGCGATACGCGTGCGGACCTAGCCGGAGGGGTTGCGGGAGGGGTTGTGGGAGGGGGCGGTCGGGGTGTTGGTCGCGTCGCATAAGGTTTGAAAAGTGTATCAAGTGCACTGCACAACGACGGGAAGCTATGTGTCCGGCGGCCGGACGTTATCTGATCGCAAAGCTCATTCGCTATGAATGCAAACCAAACACCTATCCCTATCCGGGCTTTTGTCGTGCCGACGGCCTTTGTGCAGACGCGCGTGCCCCTCGAAACCGTATTTTTCATCCGTTCCGAAAGTCTTATCGGTCCGCAGCGATCGCTCGCCGTGCGCCCCGCACGCGAAAACACACGGACGTTAATTATCGAACGCGTTAATCTATTCACGCCGGACAACGGACGGACGAGCGGCGGCCGATTGCGGGGCGGTGAACAGCGAAAGAGGAGACGGCGACCTCGGGGTAGGACGAACAGAACGGAGAAAAAAACACGGTACAATAACGGTTCTTCGGTCCGCAGGGAACTTTGTAATGATTAAAAACTATTTATATATATATATATGTACTTGAGTTCGTTGTGCGCACATTACGTGGTGGTCTACCCACCCGCGCACGCACGCACACAAATGCACACGCACACACTAGTTCGGCATCGGTGCTCGGGCCCCGACTTGGGGGGGGGGGATAAACGCGCGAGTGTGCACGGTTTGTTGTATGCGGATATGTGTGTGCACGTGTATGCGCGCCCGGGAGAAAGGTAGGCACCGCACGCGTGTGTACGTACTGCACGCACACTCGCCCCGACCGAGTTTTAGTTTTCCCCGCGAACCAGAGGTAATGGACTGTAAAGTAAACAGAACATTAAAAGCCCGAACTCTAAATTCCGACGGTCCATTTGGCAGGATCTATAGTAAATGGGTCCGGGCACCTATATATAATGACGACGATACAGCGGTCGGCGATGGTTTCGCGTAGATAGAAGTGCCGGAGCGGTGTGATAGATTCGCTAGAATTCTCGGTAGTTTATTATTTAGCATGCGCGTGTACGTGTTCAAATATTATTCAACACTTTTATCGTTGGTTTTAGAACGATATGTGACGCGATGAGGACAGGATTTAAAGGGGGGGGGTGAGAGCTAAGTACCACTTCGCCTATTGCGATTTAACCTCCACCCCACTCTTCCTCGGTTTCAGCAGTATGTATTACTCTTTTATTCGGAAATATTTAGAACAGTTTTTGAAAAACTTTCATAGGTATATAATTTTGCAGTAAATGCATAACATTATCATTAACGTCAAAGCGTCAACCATGTCAGTGTGTTATTAAAAATATTTCATATTTTGATCGAATCTGTGATAATAATACATTTGACACTACGTGATGTACTTGGATGTATTCATAAACTAAATGGTATATGAGATATTCCAAAGAACAATTATGGTTCTCTAATTTGGCAGTTTCAATCATCAAAAAATTTGTAACTTTTAGAAATAATTGATACATTTTCCAAAGTTGAAATAAAAACAACTCTAAGATTGAAATATATTCCTTAATAATTTAGGCATGATAAAATAATTTTTAGGTTCTGAGTAAATCAAGAAACCTATTAGTCTTACTACGATGTATATTTTTCTTTATGTTCGAGAACATGATCCCGACAAAAAATCTAGTTGATACTTAAATATAGTAATTTCATAAATATTCCAACAGTTTTCTTAACAGTTGCGAACAATTATAAAAAACGAAAAAAATTAATATATATGTTCATGGGTGGATAGGCCAGTCAGGAAATTGAGATTTTCTTGGTAAACCTTCATCCATATTTAAACTCAGAAGCTCCAGTCTTGGAATACATTAGAAAAAAAAATGTTATTCCATAATTCTAGTACCAGAATATTAATATCGAAAGTATTTATTCGACATGGACAAATTTCGCATGTCTTGACCTTAATAATTTTAAAACATACGTAATACTTCCAAAAAATACTCTTATCGGTGTATACGACAAGATTACCTTATATTGTCTAGAAATTATGTATGACATTAATACATTGACTCAATATTAAAATGGAAATAAATAAAGAAAAAACATATTGATTGTAACAATATGAATAACGTCATATTTTTTTAAGCGTCGGTAAATCAACAATGTTTTTATCGAAACTAATTTCACGCATTTTACTTCATTAATAATGTCGATATCTTTTTCAGACGTCAATTAACTATTGTTATCTTCCCTTTTACTTGAAATTATTTTATTTAAATTTACATAAAGCTGAATTTCGGAATTAATTTTAAAATTGCACGTGATGTCAAGACGATCAAGATGATCATAGACAGTTAGTAAACAACGTACGATTCTAAATAGACAGACGAAACACAAACACGGCCGAAAATCCTGAGCATAATATTAGGATTGTTATAAATGTGTGTATTATAATTCAAAAATTGCTCGATAAAAATTTAATAAAATAAAATGTTTTATTTTAAGTACTAAAAGCTGATATCTTTACTGCCTTAATCAAACTTGACTCGCTAATATATGATTAAGAATGGTTCTTATTGGACACATAAATGAATGCAACCGAATGCAGATGAATATTGCAATCAATATATATTTTAAATAAATATTTAAATATTCAAAATTAAGAACAATGTTTGATTTACAATGTAGAACTGATATTATTACCATTATTTTACTTATCTCTTGCATGGCTCACCGCCACTTACTTAGTCATTAGCAGAAAGCGTTTGTATGATGTTAATTTTACCAGCTAGTGTTAAGATCATCGATTTGTATTGGTGGCTAAAACTCCAAAGTTTGACATTACCCAATAGCATTGGCTAAACGTGTGATTAGCCGGCTAATCTTAAGTTAAGCCATCTTTTAAGCACTATCCGTAACATAGGAGTATATACTGTATCTTCATACACAAAAAATACACTGGTTATTTTAAATCTTTCAAATATTTTAGACTGAATTGTACCTCTAAATTATTTATTATTATTTATGTGTACAAAGCCATATTTTTCTTAAAATCGGTAGCTACGAGTTGTCACTGTAATTGTTTTAGCGTTGAACTTGATAGGTTATTGTTTTTACATTGTTGAAAATCTATTCTTATCAAGTGGATTTAAAACAATTGCAGCGACGTCTAATGACCACATTCACGTTTTTTTACAATAAGATGACCTATCTGCAAATTCTAAGAAAAACACTTTTATATTAACATACAAACGTCATGGACAATATTATAGCAACGTGTAAGTACGCTGTGTACAATATATTTACCCAACGCACGTATTAAAAATACATTAAAGATATAATAATATTTACGTTTAATATTTAAACAACGCAAATGTAGTGATGTCGCTTGTATTATTATATAATATAAGAATTCATAAGTGGTACATTATATCATTCATTATATGTAGGTGCATATATTTTACGAAAATTATGATAGTTTATGTGCCTACCGCAGTCTGGTAGGTCGATGTTACTCGTTTTCAGTATTCGTCATATTAATAAAAAACCGTAATAAAACAAAAACAAAAATGGATATGCGCAAAATATATCTTAATACTTCCATAGATAAGGTATGTACAAAAATATAAATATGCTACTGCAAGTCATTTCGTTTCCGGGTAAAAACAAAGAATACTTATTAACAGGGACCGGATTTATATGCATAAAAAATCCATACAATATGCTTCTAATAATGCTGTAATATATTAAGAAATATGTATTTATTTTTAAATATATACTTAAATATGCACTTAATATTTTGTTTGAACCTATGTAGAAATATGTAAATGTAAATGCAATCTGTTTGCTACCACATTAGCAAACACTTTCACACTAAATTCCCAAAATGACGATGCAACAAACCACCTGGTGTCTCAAAAATTAAGCGAAGCAGAAATTCTTCCTCAAAATATTTTCCCATACACAAATTCATCAGAATTATCAGAAATAATTAAAAAAACTACCATACCGTAAATCACCCGGTCATGACCTGATCACCAATTCCATATTAAAGAAATTACCAAATAAAGCAGTTGTATTTATGACAGTTCTATTTAATGCCTTGTTAAAATTGAGTTACTTCCCGACGGCTTGGAAAAAAGCCAAAATAATAATGATTAAAAAACCAGGTAAAGACAATACTGACCCTAAGAAACTACAGGCCCATAAGCTTATTATCATCGGTGTCCAAAAATATTCGAAAAAAATCATCCACTACAGACTTATAAATCATTTTAAATGCAACAGAAGCAATACCCCACTGTCAATTTGGCTTTAAACCTAATCACTCGACGACACAACAACTTCTTCGTATTACAGAACACATAAGTAATGGGTTCGAAAAAAAAAGAACACACCGGAGCAGCTTTCCTAGATATAGCTAATGCATTTGATAAGGTCTGGCATGACGGTCTACTCTACAAATTAAAATGCCTTAATACACCCACAGTCATCTTCAACATCATCAGATCATTCCTACATTCACGCAGTTTCACCGTCCAAATAGAAAACACAAATTCGGATATCTCATACATTAATGCTGGGGTACCACAGGGATCAAAACTGTCCCCAATACTTTTCAATTTGTACATATCTGACTTCCCCACAACAATGAACACGGAAATAGCTCTATACGCGGATGATAGTGTAATATATTCTAGCTCTGATAATGTAGATAAGGTAATAGATAATATTCAAACTCATCTTGACGTAGTTCAAAAATGGGCACAAAATTGGAAAATTGCACTCAACCCATCAAAAAGCTCAGTCAGCAGTCCTATTCACGTTACGAAGACCCAAATACTATAATACATTAAAGTTCAACGGTCAAAACATAGCTTGGTATCACAATATTAAATATCTTGGAGTCTTATTAGATAAAAAACTCACTTGGAATCCTCATATATCATCGAAATTACAACAAGGTTACCAACGCTTAAAAATATTATATCCACTCATAAATCGGCAAACTTCATTGAACTGGAAATGCTCATTACTATTATATAAACAAATAATTCGCCCTTTAATTTTATATGCAGCCCCGGTCTGGGGTCAATGTGCTACAACTCATATACACAAAATACAAGTATTACAATCAAAAGTCCTACGTGTAATTTCAAATGCCCCATGGTTTGTCCGAAATGACGCACTGCACACAGATTTCAAAATTCCTACTATCAAAAACTACATAAGAGAATTATCGGTAAGCTTCTTCAGCAAATTATCTAAAGCAAGTGGTCCACAGCACTTCAGGCTTCAGCGATTCACCCGTCCAAACAGTCGCAGACTCCAACGCGGCCGTCCACACGACGTCCTAAATCTTTAATCCACTATTGTATTATGTAAATATTGTCTTATATTTTATTATATTTATTATCTGTCAATGTTGCACAATCTTATCCTATTCAGTTTATTTTAAACCATAGTTTTAACTATTTATACCAAATTGTTATCTAATTTTTAAATGTTAAAAAAATAATTAATTCTTTACACCTAAGTTTAGATGATGTCGAATGTCAGGAAAACTTTATATTAATAATAAAAAAAAAAAAAAAAAAAAAAAAAAAAAATATAAATATGCTACTGCAAGTCATTCGTTCCGGGTAAAAACAAAGAATACTTATTAACAGGGACCGGATTTATATGCATAAAAAATCCATACAATATGCTTCTAATAATGCTGTAATATATTAAGAAATATGTATTTATTTTTAAATATATACTTAAATATGCACTTAATATTTTGTTTGAACCTATGTAGAAATATGTAAATGTAAAATTTTGTAACAATATTTATTAATTAATACGGTATTAAAAAAGTATAAAAAGCTTTTAAAGTATTTTGTCGTCTTCGTTACTATATATGCTATATATGACTATATAAAGTATATAATCTTATCTTTGGAAACAAAGACCGATGTCAATTTATCGATATTATGTGGCTGTGAACGTGAAAATGCGTCGAAAAACAAATATAATGTGTTATAAACAATAATATGCACTTTAAAACTACAAATATGCATTCGATATGAATTTAATAGGTAAAAACGTTGAAATATGCAAAATATGCAAAATAAAATTAGTGTTATTTTAATAAGAGTGATCTAAATCGGGGACAATTTTCATCACATTTCAAAAATCTTATTCAAATACATATATGCATTTGCTTATAAATCCGGTCCCTACTTATTAATAATAACAGTAATAATAATAAAAGTGTTTCTTTCAATTAGTGGCCCTTGATTTTTACCGGACATTGAAACCGATAGAATTAGAATCCATTTCAAAGTGTACAATTAATAATAGTGAATATTAAGTTCTTTAACAGACTATTAATAAGCCCTAATATCGTTATGATACTAATTATAATAAAAAAATATCATAATTCTTAAATATAAAACGGTTTAATTTTTTATTAAACAATTCTATACTTTTCTACCGATAGTAGTCATAACAATAATAATTATAAATGGTAAAATGAAAGTTTTCAAGTATCCTACTTAAAATTAATCAAAATATTGTTTAGGAGAGTTCAAGGAATATTTTGAAAATATACATTATAATATAAAAATATAAGTATTTTCCGGTTAATTAAATTAAAAAATAATATATTTCTTATTTAAAAAAGGTGTACAAAATTATATGTTAAATTATATTGTCATAATATATTATATTAGAAATAGATAATAAATAGATAAATATTGCTTAAACAATTAATTTTAAAACATACATTTTGAACGATATCATATTTGTAATAAAAGTGTAATAAGTAGTAATTATTCATTGCAAATAATAAAACAGTTATTATATTAATTTAGGTAGTAACTATATGTAGTAACTATGTGTTCAATCAAAAATATATTTGATTTTAAAAGTATGATTTTTGTTATAATTCAACTTACAACACGAGTATTAGTGTTACAGTTTTTTTTTTTTTATAACTAAATATTTTAATGTTCTTGGGCTTGATATACATTGCCTAGAGGACACTTGCATACATTAATTATATTTATCTCACATAAATATAATGATAAGATAATAAAATTAATTTGACGACATTGTTAAGATCGGTTTACGAAGTATATTAATTTATGGACTAATACCGTTACTGCGAGTAAAATAGTGGAGTAATTAATAAAGATTATCTGAACGAGTTGAATCATCCGACAGAGTTTTTTTTTATTTTTTATTTTTTTGTTAATATCCGACACTCATTCTACGTTTTGACACTGGTTTTATCAAATGTTACACCTCATTTAAATCCTGAAACTCATGACATTATAACGAGATACGCGCAATTATAAATCGCAATATTATATTGCATAAGGTGATTTATATTCATAAATGAGAGCATTACATTTAGTTCATCATAAATCTACACTTCGGAAAATTATGATTTTCCCATAGATTAAATCGTCAAAAAATACATCGGCACGTAAACAAGAGTGTTACCTAACTGGAAACACTAATAAAAATAAAAACCAATATACATATATAATATAATTTTTATTTACAATTGTGATAGATTTATATGTGAACTTAATTTTGAATAACTCTCATAACATTATTATATTTAGATATTTATTGACAATGCAATTATTCCAGTTTATATTTTTTTCATGTTATTGTAATATTTTTATAGAACCTAGGTGGTTGAATGTGTTTTTAAAAACACGAACAAAAATCAAATAATATTAATTTATAATAAAAAAAGGAAAAAATAATTCAAAATATACCAGTTTTTCAAATTATTATTTTTCATGTTTTAATTAATATAAAATTTTGATTAAATTAAAAATAAATCCAACTTTTTAAAAAATAATTCCCATGAAACCTTTGCGTCATAATGATTAGGTACGATAAAAAATTTAAGCACAATTAATATATTATGTATAAAATAATATAAATAAATTATAATACGTTAAATTATTTATTCATTCAATCCGGCAACTACGTGCGACGCCAAAGACACTCAAATATGGTAATGAATAAACAATAGGATTTTCAAAAGTATGATGACGATAATACGTCATATCTATAATATATTTGAATATGGGTATAACCAAGTAGGATATAAATATTCAAAATATAGTATTATAACTGTGTAAGCAACTACATGTTATCATCGCTATTCAATGTAGGTACCAAAAATAAATTTTAATAAAACTAAATGTATTAATACAGTAAAAATAATGAGCACGTGAATAGCGGCATCGGTAATTTCCACCGATAAATTATTAAATTAACAGTATTATTCCGTTTGCACAACTCAAAATTGGAAAAAAAACACGCAAATCAACTATTCTACATCGGTAGGAAAAAAGGTATTGAAGTAAAAAAGAATATAAGTGGTCCCAAAAAACTATTATTTTGAATATTAGAAAATTTATGAAAAGACTGTAGCCACTGATGGCGGGTTAAATGAAGGTATTAAGTCATTGTTTAGGTAGTGTAAAGTAGAAGAACTGTAGTTCTGACTAAACTTCATGTTATCAATTTTTATAATTTCGTTATTAGATAATAATTAATTTATATCAAAATATTACCATATAAATACATAATAATATTATACATTAATACAAATTATACATATGCATAATTACGTCAATGAAAATATTTTATGAAATAAAAAGTAAGATGTATCGTCTTTGGGGGGGGGGGGGGCATGACCACTATGCCCCCATAAAAACCATCACTTTACTAAATAGTAATTAAAATAAAATCAATTATAATTGATTACAATTAAATATTTTTATTTTGATCGATTAACCCAATTTAAATTTTTTTGTATACTTGTTGCATATTTTTATGACAGACTATGCATTGGGAGACAAGTTTTATTTATTTTTAGTTTGCGTGAAAATCCATTCTCTAGTTATTATACGGTAGGTATATTCATCGTGTTTGTTCGAACGCCCACGGTTAAAGATATTTTCTTTGTTTTTTTTTCTCTCTCAAATAAAACATGATATTATTGCACTAATATTTGTGCGTTAAACTAGGTATTTGGTGAAAAGAGTCTGTAATAAAAATAAAAATATATTTTTCTGATCCTATGTACATTGACACGTTTAATATATGACACAGTTCACACAACGTGATAATAATTGTGATAATTATAAATTATTCTTTAGGATGATTTCACTTAGCATATTATACTCACCATATGCAAAAAAATAAAAATTTTTTTTATATATTTATAAATTAGCTTTCATGTGACATGTTTATTGATCATTGTTACTGTACGAGTACATTAAAATTTATTTACATTGTATTTAATACAATTAAATTCCATATTATTTTTTCACAAACATTTTATGCATATTTACATGTTTTATAACAACAATGTATTGTTCTTCTTCAATACTATTTTGATTAATTTTACATTTACATAGTTTAATAATAGTTCATTGAATTGCTATAAGTAGTTTCAAAACTTAAATACAATTATTTAACTTTAATTATTGTACTTAAACGTCCTATTTCGGGACCATTTTGGTAAAATTATAAGTTTTTCATTTTAAATTGAAAACAAATTGTATTCAAATAGTTATTATAACTGAGCAGTATAGCATGCATCTGCCTAATTGCAGAGTAACCAGTTCAAAATCCAATCACCTTTGGCTTCATTATTCAAGAGGGGGGACAGCATTAGACCCAAAACACACAGGGATAAATATGAATAGTAAAATAATAAAAACTAACAATGTTTCTAGTTATCAAAACCCTCCCCCCTATAGTTATTAAAATAAAACATGTAATTATATAACAATAATAGATATATAGTATTGAGGTAAGGTATACTATAATATTAAATATTTTCACCCTTACAAACAAAAAAAAAAATACTGATAACCCTGTAATAAAATTATAGAATGCGTTTATTTAAATCGTTTGAATGTTTAAGTTGTTTCTACATATAAATACTGTTTGTAAAATATATATTTATTTATTTATTTAACATATTTATACAAAATAAATTGTACACACAAAATGTTCAACATCTAAACTACTTTTACCAGTTATTTAACTCTTGCTTAAAAATAAACAATTATTAAATAAAATGATATTAACAGACAATAGATAATTTTACTTTAATTTTTTCTATTCTCTACAAATGTAGATGTAAATCTGAAGAAGTTATTGTAAACATTATTATCAAAAATGTATGAATAATATAAGAATATTACAATTCTATAAAAGAGTCTATAATAAAATAATAAACTAACTTTATTGATAAAGACAATATTCATTTGAAAAATAAAATTTTTTGCTTAGTTGCAATTGAGAATATTTTAATTTTAAAAGTTTTATGTCTACAATTATATGATCAAGTTATTATAAATCGAATTTGAAGAAGGAAAAAAGTTTAATTCATTGATTATTCAGATTATCCTGATAAATCATTAATAATATACATTTAAAGAAAATTAAATTTCAACTCAAGTTATCTAGAATTTCAAATCGTTGAAAGGACATCAAGGAGGTGACGTGACCCAACTGTCAATGATATATTCATCATAACTTTACAAATATTGGTTAGGTACTTATTTCATCCCATATTATACCTATTTGACACTTGATATTTTTTCGATCAAAAATGTACATGATTTTCAGCGTGACAAAGTTTAAACGCGTTTGTCCTATAGTTGAATGTTTATTGTTTATTTTATAAATATATAGATAAGAGAATTCGTGAGATGTTTCCAAAATAGTGAAAATTTAGAAAGATATAATGCCAATGAAAGTATTATTATGATACATCATAGTTATTGGTAATATGAAATAGGACTCAATAATAAAATTGTATTTTATCAAACAAAGAAAACAAACCTTCACAATTGGTATATACAATTGGTATGTACTATAAGAACTATTCATAACCAATTTATTTATTATTGATTGTTGAATGGAAGGAAAAATAATTTATAGTATAAAACTAAATTATTTTTTTGTAAACTGTAACGTAAAAAAAAAAGAACAATGAACATGTACCAGTGGCGGATTTTCAAAAATTTTCTGGAGGGGGGGTCCTAAAAAATAATATGTATTTTAAATGTATTATTTTTATTTTTATATCAATTATCTTATAATTGATATTGTATTTATATATACTATATTGTATGTGAACGAATGGTTTTAAAAAAAACTCACTATCGCAGTATTGTAATATAGCAGAATATCGAGAATTAACGTTACGACGGACGATTTTATCAAAACTATAAAAACACGATGGTAAAATATTATACTATATTATTATTATTATTTTAGTAGATTCTTGATAATCAACTTACTTATATTTGAAATATATAAATATATAATGTTATATGGTATACTCACCTACTGGGTAAGAACCTGTGTATGCATTTTACAATTATATATGTATATATCAGTATCTGGGGGATCCATACTCCCTGGACCCCCCTCCTCCCGTAAATCCGCCACTGACTTGTACCGTTTCATAAACAACAAGTTAAGTATAAATAGACGTGTCGCTAACGGGATGACTATCACCTTGGAATATTACGTCATGCATAATACATGTACAACATGGAAATGGAGAATATGGCGTCAATGATTTTCTCAATGGACAGCATCGGAGCTGTTTATTTTTCTCTATCTGTATAGGAACAGCGGTCCTATTAAAATATAGGGTTAATGCGAAATTGTAGAGGTGATGACGTGGAAATCGATTACGGTTGGGCAACTGAAAAGGATCGTGAGCCGACAGGATTTTTGACGCTTGTAGAACACAATCTTGTGTGTACACGGTGTAATCGTAAGTGTTGTAAAAAAAAAAAAAGAAAAAATTCACGGAACGCGTGGAAATGAAAACAACAGCAATTAACGTACAATCGAATCCGAAATAATTATTCGGTGCAAAAGGTCGTCGCGTTATTATTACAATTGTTATTATCGTTACGCACGCGTATTATTTAGCGGTCGGTTTGTCATCGTCGACGACGAGGAGCCGACGGTGGACAATAGGGGACGTACTCCCTCTTTAATTAATTTCCGTAATTGCACTGTTCTCCGGTAAGAGAACCACCCGATGCATGCTGTTTGTCCGGGTATTTGTTTGTACGCTTGTGGATTTCCCCCCTTCCTCTTAAGCGAGTCGCCCGCTACACTATGATTGTCCTCCTCCCACCCCCATGGCTCTATGTGCCCTTAGTTGAAATCAATTTTACGTGCACGGACACAAACGGAAACGCGCACATCGTACACATGATCTTGTGTTGACAACGCTGTACAACTACGTAATCCGATCGAACTGTTTGCCGTCCATAGTTTTCGATGTTCATTTTCTCAACGCGATTTCCTTGTCCGTTAACATTTTCCGACTCAGTTCCACTCGCTGATACCGCGCGGTGTCACCGATCGTATATTTTTTATCCGCGCGGTACGAGCCATTGCGGTGCACCGACCAAAAGTTTCGCGTGCTTTTATGCGAAGTGTACACGATTGCAGTCCGTCATTTTTTACACCAATGCTTCTCAAACTTTATTTGAATGTGCCCACAGTACAAACTACAATTAACTATAGTCTTAGGCACAAATATAGGGGGGACGTTGGGGGCTTAGTCCTCAAAATATTTGTCTTGACCCCCCCCCTCCTATTAAATATTTATCTCTTCTCCATATAATATATATAGATACAAATAAAAATATACACAAAAAAAAAATTAAATAATCCCCCAAAAATAAAACACTAGTTGCGTCTATGACCATAGTTAAAATCCATAATGCCCCTTGAGATTTAAGGTGTATTAATTTTTACTACTAAAATCGTTAAAATGATAGGGAATTATTTTTAATCCACGGCCCTTCAGTTTTTGAAGCACCATATGACACTTTGTAACTTGCATATCTTGTTGGAATATCGAACCACGTACAAAAAATATATGCCATCGGTTTTACGTCTGTGATACAATACGGTCGGACTGTTAATTTTACCACGAGATCCGTTTGTAAGTTTCTTACTTTATTCAACGATAAAATGATTTTCAGGTATTGTGATATTGCGAATACGTTTAAATCATCAAAGTTAACGCGAAAATGACTACACAGTAGCGCCGATCCTGGCTTGAAAAGGTGAAGTCCATCAAACTCTTTTTTGAATATGATCAATTACAAAGAGAATAATTTATACATAGAAAATGCTTGAAAATATTTTTCCTTTGCAAATATTGCTTAAGCCGTATAACCGTGGTCTGAAAAATTGTATACCACCGTCTTAGTTAAAATATATTTCGTTGCTCCTGCAACTGTACATGTTCATTTCATCAAACTAATCATTAAGTTACCAGAGTTAAATAATTATTATTCATAAATCCACGTACGAACAAATACCAATATTATAGCACTTTAACCATTCGAAATAGTAAAGGTTTTGATTTTTCCATAGCATTACTTGCGTGTACTGAGATTACTCGAGTTCATATTTTTTTATTAATATTATTATATTTATTATTAAATACTAAACATGCATTACATCAATTTGCACTTACATTTTGCGTAATAATCATCTTCATATCCGAATATTAGGTGTTACAATACTGATCACCTACATTTTACTTATTTGAAAATACCTATATTGTTTATTCAGAAGAGACACGGAATGACTAAGCGATTGAGTGACTGACACCGGAACGATCGGTAGAAATAACACGTGCGTGATTCCCATGAGTCTTGAAATCTTCCAAAATCCATTATCAAAATTACCAAGAACATTTTATTGGACGGTGATCGCGAAAACTTAATTTCGAATGATTGCAAAACGGCTCTATAGACTATAAATAATAATCTTTTCCGGTCCCATTATATAGCGTAGTAATATCCAGTTAAATGATACGCTGAAGCAACGTCACCGTTGTGTAACTAGATTGAACATTCATTAAAACTTTCTCGATTTTGTATCCTAATGTAAAAATCAATAAATCACTAATTGTATTTTTGAATATGAAATACATAACAGTATATTAGTCTATATCCGTATGTGACGTGTACATATTGTGCGATAGATGCACGTGATTTTTATTTTTATAATATTACATACTTAATTACATAAAGATAATGTTCTAAAGAATTATCTAGATTCAGATTCAGATGATCATTTATACTTTTATCTAGATAAAAATAAAGTTATAAATGTTTTTATCTATATACTAAAATAGGTATTTTAAATTTTCTGTTTAAAATACATAAAAAACAAACATATATCATAATTATTTTAGACTAGTATTATTATTATTTTATAATTATTAATTTGAATAAACAGTTTTAGCCATAGGCAAACATTTGGTTACATTTTTATGAGGACAATAATAATCCAATAGATATCCTTACTATACACAGGTGTACAAAATCACTCATAAAAATATGAATATATTTAAGTTATAATTAAAAAAAAAAACAATAAAAACGGTTATTTCGAGATAATAACATTTTATTGTAATAACAAATATCTGTTTACATAGGTAAAGATATTTAAAATATCATTGATATTAATATTTTTGAACATATCTTTTTCAATATACAGTGTAGAAAATTCACTGAACCTATCTTGAAGCTTCGTTGTCCTCAGCCAAGTTTTTATTTTTCTCGTTACACTGAAACTTTATTCATAATTAGTTGACCTAAATGGTATCGTTAATGCTATAGTAAATATTTTTTTCAAATTCATGATTATTGTTTAATTTTTTGACAACACTTTTTAACATCCGGTAACATCGAATAAAGTTACAGTTTTGGATTTATTAAAATATTTGAGGAATTAAGCCGCCCTACACCACTCATCTAATATTCGCATATGGTTTTAGTATGAATTGTCATATTTGAATTTCGACGAAAATATATATTTCTATGTACTTACTTTGTTATTTCAGCAACTTTGTACCCACAATTCATATACTAATTAAATTAATTATAATTACACACAAGTACCATTAGGATAACATAATCAACTTAAAAATATAATTATATATAACAAATTAGAAAAAAAACAGTTGGTACATTCTTAAAAGTATCTAGGTATTGCAAATTCGAAACAAACTTATTATTAGCATTACATTTTATTTGATTTATTTTTCAATCATCATCTCACCGACCAAAACCAAAGATAATTATGACCAAAACTCATCTACCTATGATTTGTAAGAGTTATTACGTTTGTCGAGAGTTTTATGTTATTTTATTATAAACTTAATGGACAAGAACAATATTATTTTTTTGAAGTTATTTTTAATAATTAATACTAAATCTTATAATTAATAAAATTTTCGTATAAGTGATGTTCCGTAGATACTATACTTATATTTTTTGTTTGATCAGTGGTAGCATTTAATATAAATAGTATTTTAAGTATTTATAATTAATGGTGGTACGTTTACCAAAAACTGAATGATAAAATGAAGAACTAATAAATTAATTAAAAATTAGAAATTATTTGTTTATTTAGATATATATATATATATTGAGGTATATAGTTCATCTTAGATAACAATCAAATAACTACTGTTTAATTGGTTCAAAAAAAATAAATATACAGTATCTTTAGCTTAATTATCCAGATAAATTTATCTAGATACTAATCATCGAACCCTGAAATATTATCGAAAATATTTGAGTTTCAATGTATCTTAGACCAAACATATTTTTCAAAAGCTATAATAAATTTAATAATTTTCATACAATTTTAGTAAAAACTCTACAGATATAACAAAATCAGTTTTTTAACTATGTAGTAAACATATGAT
The DNA here is from genome assembly GCA_034509805.1 of Sipha maydis. NCBI lineage: Eukaryota > Metazoa > Arthropoda > Insecta > Hemiptera > Aphididae > Sipha > Sipha maydis. The sequence continues at coordinate 25,420 of JASXSY010001542.1, forward strand.
TAATATTGACCCATGGAGATAGGACATTATTTTACGCTGACCTAATAATTTTTTATACTCCTTTATAGGTCAATAAGCTTCGATTCGTCGGTTTAAAAACCAACGATTATTAGTGAGGCTTTTCAACTATGTTTAAATTATAGCAAATGAACTTGCAAAAACTATACTGCGCTTTTAGTAGTTTAGCTCATTGTACTTTATGTCATTAATTGTAAAATAACCTGAATTTCAACATTTATTAATAATCTACATTATATGTTTATATTTATTATTAATTGTTTTTACATATTTTATAGTTTTTATATTTTGAATCTATAACATTAAAACTTTTATTTATATCTTAATATATAATACAAATATTCGTATGAAACTATAAACATATTTGTATATTATAATTGTACATTTTACTGTTTTCTTTTTAATATAATAAAATGTATGATCGCACATCATGCTGCGATTTTTAACATTCTGTGAATTCTATCATAGTTATACAATGAAGTAATTGATAAATATTAAATTAAATCCAATTATTGAAGATTTAATGATTACAATAATTGTTTTCAGCTGTAGCATCCAATACTGAACCTCACCAAGGGTGTAATTTTGAGTGGTTAAAAGCAAGGGTGAAGGATCAATCCCTACGCGTTATTATTTAATTGTTATCATTGATGGAACTGCTTAGCATTTTCAAATGAGAGGAAAATGTGATGTCAATTATTTTACTTGTGTGCTAAAAATAATTATATTAATGATGACACGATTCTATTAAGATAAAATAATATTAATTACGCATGCAAACCTGATGTTTGCTCAGAATCTCTTTTTTTTTAATATGATAATACGTCATAAATATTTCAAATCTGTACATACGAGCATTCATAATATTATATTATCGTAAAAGCTATATGTGTTATAGCATATCCGTCCAACTTACTGATACGATACTTCGCACGGTACCTTATACCAAACAAATTGTTATAAAATTTCTATATTTATTTTTTCGTTTGTTTGTAGATTTGATAAGTTATGCTGTTAGGATCGTAAATCATTACACTGACTGTTCAGAAAGCAAAATTTTTGTTCTTTATGTCAATACCTCGGTTATCAGTTTTATCGGTAAGATTAAATAAAAAAGTATAAATATTTTCATATCTAACTATATATTGTGCAATACTTTCTTTTAATCCTATGAAAAATGATTGAATCCGATATGAAAAGGGTTAAATGTGTAATGCGTCAAATTTTATTATTTTCCAATAAACACACGTAGAGTGGTTTTATGTCTATTTCAATATTGAATGAAAATTTATAAATAATTAAAGAAAAATACATGAAAACCATAGTAATTTTGAAATTGTTGTTTATTTAAATATTATAACGTATATGAATTTGTTATCAACTGACATTAAATTGATTTTATTTTTTTCATTAGATTGAAATACATTTTTATAATTCAAATAGTGTAGAGTAAGATAAAAATAATAAAATAATATATTTCATTACAACCATAAAACATGTAAATTTTACAAGGGAAAATACTATTTTAATACAATTATGTTTGTTTCTTTGAATTAAATACTTTCTGAATATTTATACCATAATTTGACATCTTTGAATTTAATTTCAATAACAATAAGGATTTAAAAAATATTATTCTAGATGATATCATTATAACTTATCATTAATTGTAAATTATATTGATTGTTAAAATGAATAGCGATAGGTTTATGAAAAAAAAAAAAAAATGCTTAACTACGGTAAAATAAACAAAATACTATTAATTTATGGTTGTATTTTTGTTTAGAATATAGTTAGCATTATAAAAACGGTTTTTTACATTTTGACTTGAGACGACAGTTAACGCTTTATTGGGTTTTTGAATTAATTTATCAGTAACAAGAAAGTAGAATTTTTATAAAACCAATAAAAAACAAAAAATTAATTATATTTACAATATTATAAGCAGGGCTGGGCAGTAACTTGGGGTGTGATAAGTATATCTATATCTATATATATATAGATATAGATATAAGTATATAAGTAATCAGTAATCTTAAGGTGAAAGTTTATTTTGAATACTGGAAATTATTATTAACGAGGATACTTACAAGTTAATGTGTAATTTAATCTTAAGAATAAGTTCTAAGTTTAATTTTTTTTATGATTTTCGGTATTTTTTACTAGATATTATATATATATATATAAATAGATAGATAGATATATATAGTGTACTCTCGATTATCCGCGAGCGGACTATCCACCGTCTTCCGCGGAATCATCTATAGGTATACCTATACAAAAAATACATATATCTTTATAATATAAATCATCGTCGGTTTAATTGGGTTGTGAATTTGTGATAGCCCATTACTCGATAACGACATAATGTACAATACGCTTGTTTAATATTAATATTATGTTATGTTCTTTTAATACTAGACCCTTGAATGTATACATACGTGATAACTTCAATCACAAGTTAAAAAGAAGAATTTTCAAACGAAGAAATAACAAGTTGTGACTGATTTTTTTGCATGTAAATAATTTATAATTTTTATTTACGGAAATAAAAAAAAATTTCAATTTCCAATTTATTTTTTATTATAAAATATAATTTTGCGGATTATCTGCGGAATTTGTTTATCCGTGGATGCCACCCTATTCCGCGGATAATCGAGAGTACACTGTACATGTAATCGTAATTACTCATTTAAACCTCTAAATAGCAGACACTTTCCATTGTTGAAGTGTTTTCGCTGTTTAGTGAGAGTTTATTTATTTATATATAATTTATAATATTATTTGTATAAATTTGCGTTTTGTTGATGATACTACATAGTATATTGAGTCTCAGCCGGAGATGAGCCGATTACTTAAAAGCAACAAGTGTGGACTAAAAATCAACAAGAGTTAAACCAAGATTGAGTTGAAGTATTACCACACACCACGATACTAAACAGCTATCAGATAGTGGATGAACTTATATAATATATATCATCAAAAAAAATTAGAAACCGCTTCTTGTTTGAAAAGGAAGCAGTCAGAAAGCTAATAAATTTAACCAAATATAAGTCAAATATTAATAATAACTTAATAACAATTTAAATGGATAATCACATATCTAGGTACAACAAGTTGCGATTACCCAAGTCACTTTTATCATTTCAGTGATACTACATAGATCAGAAATATGGACATTGAAAGTAGAAGATGTAAAGCGCATAAACGCCTTTGAGATGTTGGCCTACAGACAGATGTTGATAATCTCATGGATGAAAAAGAGGACCAACGTCTTGATCCTGGATATGTTAATTGTAGATATTAGACTGTCATTAATATGTATGTGGATAATCTTATGGTTTTTATGGTTATATCATAAAAAGGGATGGATTGAGTCTGGAAAATCTGATGACTGAAGGGAAATAGAAGGAAATATAAATCGTGGAAAAATACCAATGGATTAACCAGATCAATACCAATACCGGATATTCTCTGCAAGATGCAATTCGGTCGCAAAAATTCGCAGAGCTGGAAAAAAATTGTTACCAACGTCAATTAAAGGGACATTAATTCAATGAATTAAAATTATTTTATAAAATATGTACATATAATGTTTGAAAATTAACGAAAAATTTAATTGGTTATGTATACATATATTTATTTTTTTTTTCTACTATCAATACGCATTAAATAGTTGGATAATTAATAAATCTACATACAATTAACTGTCACACAGCAAAATTGCATACTTTGTGTATTGAATTACGTAAACACATAGTCTTACGAAGAATATTTTATTTTTGTAATTTAACTGTTTTCGAATGGTTTTTTTTTTTTTTACAGTTACAAAGCTTTCGTTTAAATTTTATATATTAATTAAGTTCTTAAAAACTATGGTCCCACAGATTGCCCATATTCGTAGTTCGTTTGTCCAGTAGCAGTGGCCCTCGGGGAGAAAAATTGTAACAATATGTGTTCGTTGTATCATTATTTTCGTTATTTTATTTTCATGTGCCACCAAGTAAGTACAACGGCCTATACGATTTAGCCGAACATTTTTGTTCGTTGCGTGCCGGTGCCCGGCGAATCGCACCGATCTAAAGGATCGTGCAACAAACAAGCGTAAAAAATAATACGCCCGCCAACAAAAGCATACCGTTAGCACCGTAGCGTTATTAATTTCCGTACGACGACGTCTACCGCCAGTCCCCGGGGGTTTCGAATTATCGGGTCGTTTTGATGACATCTCGTCTTGGCACGTATCTCACCGTGGTAAACGTATAAAACGGGATTAAAAGCTTTGAAACGCGTGTAGTATTAATGATCCGGCGGTGTGAAATGATACGCACTGCGTCCTACGAATCGGAGATAATAATTTTACGTGTGTAACGCACTACGTGATACGTAGCTACATTGCTTTATACGTGCTTCGTAATAACTATATATATATATATTTATATTACTATGATAACTATAACACACTTTATGATAAAATACAAAAAAAAAAGAAAACGTAATGTACACGAAACAAAGCCGCGAACTACGTAAAAGTAGAAACTTAATGCAAAACCAGCCACGAACGAATTGCAAAATAACCAAACAATAATGCACTTGTAACCCCCCTGAATTTTTAAAAAAAATAATTAAATTTAAAAATGTGGGATGGAAGCTATTATTATCAATGTCGAATATTCTAATTGCTTACATTACTTTGTAGCCGTCAAAAAAAAAAAACGAAAAAATTTTATATTTTCTACAATTTGAAAAAAGTATACTTACGTATTTAACTTAAATTGATTTATGCATTATTTAGATATCAGCGTATAAATTATGCATGACACACTCCTTGACAGAACTTCTGGCGGCGCCTTCGGCTACCTGTTGATATCATCGAAGTTTTACTATTAAATTGTTCGTGTTGATTTATTTAAATTGTTGATAAAATAACCGCAATAATATCACTAGTAGTCTGTATTCTGTATACTAATTTTAGTATTCTTGAATACTATGATTGACACTTACACTGGCAAACTAAACATTCGGCATGTTATTCATGCGCGTGCGAGTAGAATGGTGTCCGGTGAATTGGCTGCGATCAATTATTGATCACCACTGAATTTGTCGACGATGAGTTCATTCGCCAGGATTAATTGATTACCAATTTATCATTTTATAATACTATTATTATAATATGTATTATACTATAACTGATTGAAAAACCGCCATAACCGATATCTTTTATTATTTCAACTTACGCATCTAAACGCAAGTAGCCTAGTATCGTGTATAAAGTTAATGTTAGTTAATGTAAATGATTTTATATAGTTATGAGTACATTTTTATCAAAATATTAAATAAATCAGTATAGTAATTTATTGCCGAAACTACTATACTGATTCACTAACGATTATAAACTATTATATTATATTTTATAAGAATTTGAGAGCAATGTGAGAAAAACTCATATATTTTTAAAAGTATAATAGTCATGATCTGATCTCATTTATTATAATCTAAGATATAAAATTAAAATCTTATTCATAAGAATATATTATTTGGAGGGCTGCAAACACAATTTCCTCGGGCCGCGGCTTAAAGGTGTTCAAGTTGTACGTCGATCAGTGATCGAGTGAATCGTATTTGAATTTTATATGTATACAAACTAGGTAATTCATTCGGGTTCGACCGAATTACATATCACTGCATTAAACATGTTATAAATAATTACTCGACTAACTCGAAGAATTGAAATTTTTAGCTATAATTATAGAGAGAGAAAAACCAGTGACGATTGAATAAGTAGTTTTGAAGATCACCCATGGCCAACAAAATACTATTTCCTATACAGACATTAAATAATAAAATATATTATAGTATTCATTGAGAATTACATTTATATTTGTCTTATTATAACGCATATAAATATTATTCATATGCGTATAATTTTCAGCGACAACATTTCTCATAATCACATATCTTGTCATGTACCTCTATAACCTGTAAGAACTACTTCATATTGTATATGTTACGCCGAATTTGTGAAATCACCAATTTCATGAAATCGGCAGAAAAATTGCCGATTTCATGTAATCAGCATCGCTGTTGCACAAAACGTGAAATCGGCAATTTTTCTACCGATTTCATGAAATCAGCAATTAAAATTTGCCGATTTCATGAAATAGACATACTTTTTTCTGCCGATTTCATGAATTCAGTAACACATTATTACGAATATAATTTATTATGAATAGTGATAGATATATAAATAATCATTATTTGAACCCATTGGCGTTACCACATCATTCATTATTGTCTACGCAAAACATGTAATTCAGTGTCATATTAATTTTTGTCTCTATTCTTATTATATTGATATATATTTTCCATATTATTATTATTATCTTTATTTCAAATTTATACCGACTTATACGCGACTTTTATATGTTATACTGTTATACGCGACTTTTATACGTTATAGCGTTATTTTTCCGGCCTTTGAAGTGCAAAAAGGCTTCGGAAGTGGCGAAAGAATTGTTGGACATTTTTATGACGTTTGGTGCACCTCACGTTCTACAGTCCGATAATGGTCACGAATTCACTGCTGGTATTATAACAGAATTAGCGTCATTATGGCCAGATTTAATACTTGTAAATGGTCGTCTACGTTATCCACAAAGCCAAGGATCGGTAGAAAGAGGTAATTGTATACTGAAGGATTCACTGGTGGCGTGGATGCGAGATAACAAAACTGCTGCATGGATTTACGGCCTCGTCTTTGTACAATGGGGAGTTAATACCACATACCACGAAGCTATAAAGATGACTCCATATGAATCAGTCTTTGGTCAAAAAGCACGAATGGGACTGGCAACAAAAGTACCTTATGACTTGTTAGAAAATATAATGACAGGAACGCTTGAAGAAGATATGTTGGGCATGCTTTTGGATCCATTGACTACATCTACATCTACTCCCACCACTCCGGAATATCGAAATGATGAGGACGTACAAGTAAGATTCCCAAACTTTTTGTTATACGACCCATTTTGGGAATTTTTTTAAATTTGGTTACGATCGACGAAAAGTAATAACTGATGAAATAATAAAAAATATTTTTTTTATAGGCAATAGATTTAGTTGATACGCAGGATACAGTTGTATTATTAGAAGATAATCTGCGCAGAAACTTGAAAACTTAATAAAGACCACACGATTTGGATATTGAAAATGACACCGACGAAGTAAGTCTATGGATATAATGTAATTAAAATTATTAATTATTAACTAGGTATTATTTTTATGAAGTATGTTGAAGAGGTAGTTTTCGATCATCCTGCTGTAACACAAAGCAAAATTGCTGCACACAATTTAAAATGCCAAGCGGACAGGATGGTAACGAGAGACAAAGGCATTCTCCCTCCCTAAAAGTTGGTGACAATGTTTTGGTGTCTATCCCATCAGTAGATCGAGGGCGAGGAGATGCAGCCAATCTTCTTTCAGTTGTAATAGAAGAAAAAAACGGTAAATTTCGTATAGCAACAAAAGAAGGCACACTAAACACATGGCTGGAGCGGAACAGTTTGGCTGCTACAAAGTACTGTTCCTTAAAGACAACAGACGTTCAGTCAAATGAATATTCGTTACGGGAACTTGTTCGATTAGGATCAGTTGGGACTGGACAAGGATATCAACGTTGTACCTGCCGTACGAATTGCACATAAAAAAAAATGCACATGTAGGAAAAATGAGTACAACACATTAATTTATAATATTAATATAATGGGCTTGCCAAATTCATGAAATCGGCAGAAAAATTGCCGAATTCACGTTTTTTGCAAAAGCGATGCTGCTTTCATGAAATCGGCAATTTTTCTGCCGATTTCATGAAATTTGTGATTTCACAAATTCGGCGTAACATATACACCATAATATCATATAATCGCACAAATGCGATAGCGCTATGAACGTGTCTGCGCCTTTTGTCCACAAAAAAACCGAGTTCTTTACAATTTCGATTCAAGAATAATAATAATATAGTTACTCTTAAGAAATTATTATTGCGCGGTGTGTATTATATATTTTTAAACACATTTGTGAAATTTAGTTTTGTAAATAAAATAACGAGAGAATACTGCCTACATCATAATATGATGAATTATTATCATTCTAGTCACTTTTAATTATAAAGTGTTGCTGTAATTAAATTACTGGAATGAATATTACAATTTGTACGTAATCCCTTTAACAAATTGTTCCCAACGATAATAATATTTGTCATTTTATTCTAGTCTTTTGTATATTTAACAGTTATAGTTTGATGCGATATAGTTTTTTCTAATAAGTCTTATTCGAATTCATTATTTCACTTTTGCGTTAATTATAATACTACAATAATTAAGTTAAATTTTAAAAATAAAATTCTATATAGTTTATTATATCTCTCGTGACTTTCATGCAAATTAAGTAAATAAGTTTTTTTTTCACTCAAACAATTTTGTGGGTAATATAACGTCTAATGAATACTACTTAAATTATATAGTTTTGAAATATTATTAGATCATTAATAACATATATAATCAATTATTTTTTTACATAATATTAATTTATAGCACTTGATCGCAAGTCATCGCACGTCGTTTTGCAGAAACACAATTTATATTTTACACTTTATTAGCCGACAAATATTTCGTTAAATTCGGGCATAGGCCATACATTGTTTTATCCCTGCGGTGATACGATCATATCTTTATTCCCTGTTGAATTCTCAGTATTTTTGGATAAGATAAAACTCTGTATGGTGGACGTTACAATATTGACATCAATAATATTTGTTACTGTACAGTTGTTACTTTTTACACGTCTGTTTTGACAAAAGGGAAAATAAAACCGTACTCCAGCACGTGTAGGAATGCAGTATTTTAAAAAACATTTTTTCAAAGCATCCACATGTATATTTAAACGAAAGAGTATAAAAGTAATATTTCAAAAACTTCTTTAAACACATTTTGCATAGAAACCGCGATTGCGTATATTTGACTTTTTGAGAAACAATAATGGAAGACTCGATTTTACTTACATATTGTGAAACCACACTTCAATGATTGAAATAAAAAATAATCATAATTACTGTTTTCAAAAATAACTATATAGTTAAAGTAAATCTAATATGTTAAGCTTTAAATCGTTATGATCGAATTAACTAAAATCAAATGTTTACGATTTTTAACGATTGATAAAATAATAAAAAGAAAATAATGGACGAAACTCCTAGATTAAGTGAGAACTCGCGGTTGCGTGAGTACAAAGACGGGTGAATGATATTGTTGTATTGATTTTTAAAACTTGAAACCAACGTATCATTGCTCACGAAAAAACGACTTCGAATTAAATAGTTTGAATGGATAAATTTATATTTTTAAAGATGTTTCACATGTTAGAAGAAACAAATTTCTAGATGAAAATTACTATCCGAAACGGTGTTTCGAAAAAATGAATCCTGCACATATCTCAACAATTGCTATGAGTAAAGAACATTATACGTTCTAATAAAACGAGTATTCAATAATACAAACTTATAGTGTTCTACGGACAAGTATTGGTTTACGAAAATCCCAACTACCTTTGAATATAATTTATAACGAGCTTAAAAATGCACCTCTTGTGCGAAGGAAAAACCACGGTCCCGGCAAGTAATCTATGATATTCCTCCGTAATTTTATGATTTTTACATTCTTGTACACACGTACGGTACACCTGCTAACTAACCTAATTACCTACAGCGGTTACTGTTTAACGGAATCGTATCGTTTAGTGTGACATTGCTATGTAACGTTTTAGGGATGTAACGATAATACTACAAGCCAATATATTCAGGCATTCCTAGTTTCACTCGCAGTTTAAAATTAGAAGAACTCCAAGTGGATTTGTAACGGGGGATGGGAGAGGGTGATTTCCGGCGGGAGTGTCTCGGCGAAGTCGAACGAAAATCCTATTTCGGCGGGACGCGTCTTTATATACATTTGTGGATAGTGCGTGCGTTCCTAAAAATCGAAAAACCGAAACTAAATAAAGACAGATAAATACACTATCGCATACACAGTCCCAGTGGCCGTACGTGCCTCTAGACTCTGATACTTTACACAGAGTCTATGGTCCGCGATGAAAAACACAACCTTACGCTTGTGTACGGTTAAATGTTATCGAATTCGAGGCTTTATCTTTACGCTATAATATATAAGAGGTTAGTTTATACAACAAGGGTTATTGAGATCGATTATAATGTTCGATATTAAGGATGGATATGCCGGGAAGGTTCTGGGAAGTCTCAGAGAAATATTTTCACAGAAAATAAACATTATTTTTAAACATCATTGAAGATAACGAAATATGAATTTTTATTTTTATTTTTTAATACATACATTAATGGTTATCTTTTTTTTCTGAAAATTTATAAAAATAGAGCAAAGAATGACGATGGTTCATTGTTTCTATAACAAAAGAAAATAATGAAACTGTTCTATATGTATACTTGTAATGTATAACTACCATCAAAATACGTTCAAAGAAGTTTTAAAATCAATTAATTTTTACTCACTTCATAACTTGGATGGAGACTATTATATAGGCAGCGAATTGTGATCGAAATGATACGATTAAATAAAAATATATCGTTAACTTATTAAAATTAAAATTTTGTACAAATATGGTATTACTATCCCAAATCAGTAGCATAACCGACGTATGCAGAATATCAGTACATTTTAAGTATTTATTTAGAAAACTTTAAATAAATGATATCACATAGGAGTTATAAATTAAACACATATCATGTAAAAGAAAACCGAAACATACTAAATATCATATAACTTGACGTTTTTGTAACGAAGGTATACACTTTCCAAAAGTTGATAAAGGAAAAAAAAGTATGAAACGGACAACCCTTGAATTTAAAGTATTGCGAAATAATAATGATAATAATAATAAAATAATATATAAGATCCTTCTTTCATCTAAGTTATATCTGTTTTCGAAGGTAATAACGTATTATTATTTTTTCTGAAAACGAATGAATAAAATCACTTTTTCATGTACCCATTCTAATGGGTTCAATGAAGCAGTATAATATATCATACGTATGTGTCTTTATTAAACCACCTTTTCCACATCAACTCTAAACGATAAAAATCTTTTCGTCTTGCATTATGTATTATCACTATATTCTTGAACCGCAATATTGCTTCATCGGTATACAAACACAACATTTACAAACACGATTATCAAACGGAAATGTCCTCATGTTGCATAGCAAGTAGATTTGCGGATTAGTATTAATTATAAATATATATATAAAATATTTATATTTATATAACCCAAATGTTGAACACGCGTATTGTGTTTTATCCATTTGTATACCTGATTTTGCGATAAGTTTTTTTTGACTATAAATTCTAGAGAGAGTTCAACCAATTTTTTTTGAAAGCACTATTTAGTTATACAAGCATAAACAAATAATTTGAAAAAATGAAGTGCTAAAAATAGCTTGGGAGCTAAGCTGAATTCATTCTAAAATTAAACATTGGTATCAGTAAGATTAAAAAGCACGTCTAAACTAACCGATTAATAATTTCAATTATAAAACTGTTTAATTTATTTTGAATATTTCCGCGTTATATTAGACCACTATACAATATCTTAAGAGTATACAGTGTATACTGTGTATACTGTGTATACTAAGAAATTACTGCTGCAACAAATAAAGAATTCATACGGCGCGCTGAATCATGTTTTGTTCACGGAGGACAACAATTTGAACAATTTATACGTTAAATTAATCATCAAATAAATAAACTTGCAACTTGAATAAAAATTACACATATTTTTAATTATTGATAAATTCAAATAGAACCATTACACAAAATCACAAAATAAAAAACATGCCTGTTTATTTACGTTTTTTCTGCTATAAGTTATAATACATACCCAAATTAAAGTGAAGATTGTACAGTAGATAAAATAATAATAACGTGTAAATATCACTTTAATAAATAGAAGTGAAAATATCAAGCCTTAACAATTCTAGAATAATTATTTTCAGAGTTACAGTCAATAAAATTTAAAATCGCGCGAATTTTACAGTTGTTTGGTTAAATTGCTGTAACTTGGTCAATATTGGACTTAGAAAGGTGGTTTAACTACCAAAATTCATTAAAAAATTAGGCAAAAAATAATTTGTAGCTAAAATAGGTGGTTGCCATTTAAGAAAAAAAAATTGTGCTGCGCATGCGCGTGTATATTTAAGTTAAAACAATTTAAAACTCGTAAAAATACACATTTTTATGTCATAAAAACCAACAAAAAATCAGAATTCAACTTGTAAGTCTCTACACAAAGATATTGAGTGTTCTCAGTTAGCGTTTACACACTGTATATGAAAATATCTGTAATAATATTATTATTATATAGCTTTTTAAAAATATTACTAATAATATAATAATTATATTCTAATATTACATTATATTATTTTATTAATAATTTTTTGTAAAATATTTTTATTACTATTACTATAAAATAATATTATTTATAGAAATAACTAATTTTGGTACCATATAATATAATATAATTGTCCTTCCAATTTGATTGGTCCTATTTATAATACATTTTCCAATATTTTCATATTATGACACTTATATCTCATCTCCAGGATCTTTATATTCCCTATTATTTCTGTAGTTATATATATATATTCTTTATTTTTTGTACGTTATTTACATTTTTCTTCTTCGTTCGAAAAGGTGAACATTTTTAAATGATAAAGGTCTCCCGCAAGGAAGTTGTCTAAGTCCTATTTTATTTAATGTATACATGACATCTATAAGTAAAGGCTTAGTACCTCAGGATCATTTATACCAATTCTATGCTGATGAAATTGTAGTATTTTATACAAATAATCGCTCAATTACGCCATTCGTCACTTAAATCCAGCACTGTGTTCTTTAAATAATAAACTTTTTTCTGCATTCTTCATTATTTCTCCTGATAAAAGCCAAACCATATTTTTTACCAGAAAAGGCTACATAGACTTCCCTATTTTAACCACAATTCCATCGAACCATCGAAGTCGATCACTTACCTCGGACTTAAACTAGGTCCGAAATTTAGTGAGCTCCACATTTTGATCATCTTGAATCATTGATATTTAAATGATTTAATTTACTTAAAGCACTAGCGGACAATTAAAAGGGCGCAAATCCCTCTTCACTTTTATTTGTTACACTTTATAAATTAATTACACATCTTAGCCCCCTCCCCCTGAAAAAAAATATAGATACGGCCTTGTAGAGTTTTATGGAGATACAATATCCTAACTTGTAAATATTTTCCTAAACTTTAGATCTAATATATAATGAATGCAATAGAATTTCATTATATTTTATGATCATACTTATCATGAAAATCATTCTCCCTACAACTTTTAGTCCGGATTGAAATGAAGTTATCTGTACGACATTTCGTTAGCTTTTTTTTTTTTTAGTCAAGATATCAAATCAAACCCATCACCTATTTACCCAAGTTTAATACTATCAGTTGTTATGACTATATGAGTATATGATCCGTACATCGTACACTACATTTCGATGTTTATTTATATTTCGAATGTTTATTGTTCAGGTGTTATTCATTTGAAATTGAACATGATACGGACAGAATTTTTTTTATTTATTTTTTATTATTATTATTATTATTATTCAATCTTTTTTCAAAAATGATAAGGTCGAGTACGAAAAATATGAATTCTTTGTGTGTGTTAAGATGTCGTATTATTGTAATAAGATAATTAGTCGTAAGATAATTCAATCTTCAAAGATATTTGGCTTAGTACTTTTTTAAAAGCTTACAAACCGTGACATCTAATTTAAGTAAGTATTGATTTTCTTTTAAAGAATTCGTATAATTATTCCTAAAATCAAAATTAATCACAACTACTATATTAAATAAATTATGTCTGCAGTCATTTTAATTACGTAGGCTGGTTTTAATCATATTGAATTGTATTAATCGTCAAGTTTTAATTATTATTGAAGAATGGAATCTATGTAAAATATCCAGTTGTTTTAAATAAATCAATAACTTTAAATAACCTATGTTCATTGAAAACGTATTGTTGATTATTTTTGATTAATATTCAAGTGCAATGCGTAGCTGGTGGATTTATTGTATGAGTACGAATTAAATGAAAATAATTTTATCATAGTTACCGACACAGTTATTTTGATTTCAACGTGCACGAAAAAAATATTTCAAATAATTTATAAATAATAAATCAATTTTTAATTTTTAATCAGAAATTATAATGAACTCGTTAAATTATTACATGGTTACAATTTTACTACTAGAAAATAAGTACCTTAATTATTTTCCCAAAATAATAATACCTATTATATTCTATAAAATTTAATAAATCAAAATGGTTGCAAAACAAACATGTGAATGATCTAAAGAATATTGACTTCATTGAAATCGTATCTTGAAAAACATTGAACTTGACAATAGGTCAATATATTTTTATAATATAAGTATTAGCATTGGTTATTAAAAATTACCACATGATATATAAACAACATAATTTATAATATTAATTATAGCTATAAATAATCAATAGCTATAATTATTATCCTTAGTTGATATATTTATACACAAAATCATATTTTGTATAAGATGCTACATTCGTTTAGAGAAATATGCTTTAACAATATAACTCATTGAAATAACAATAATAATTATAAACAATTGTGATTGATTTTATTCCCATGTTAATTTATACAAGTAATATATTATACAATTTTTTTGAAATAATCCAAATTTGTTTAATATTTTTTAATAATTCTTACCCATTGTAGAATATAAAAAATTGTTTGTAAAAATAAATATTTTTGTTATAATATCAAAAACTTCAAAATATTTTGATCTAATTTCAATTGTTCTTTTATACATTTTTATACTGTTAGTTGAAGTTCAAATCTTATTTGATCTTACATCGTAAATTTAAGTAAATTTGAATTTAATTTTTCAATAGGGTTTAAGTTTTTAAAATTGTTGAATTTTATGATTCTGTAATCTTTGTTGAATATTACTTCATGCATACCTTCTCACTGTCCTTTCTTAAATAATATTGGTCGATATGGTGACATTTTTAAAGAATAAAAGTATCAAAAATATTGATGATCACGTCCTTAAATTAATAGTCGATTTATTTCAACTTATTAACTAGTTTTTATTTTAGATTTTTTTATTCTACTTTTATAAGTATATTTAAATGATATAAAAATACTTAGGAAAACAGATGCATGTTTTATTTAGATAAAAATATGATTTTCCGAGAATATTAACTCGTTAGGAATTCAAGAATATTATTGTAAAGAGGAACCCTGTCATTGGCAACTGGCACATAACGAAGAAGTCAGTCTCGTCTGAAATCCATTTGTCGGCAGAATGGAAACCTTTAAGCATAAAGAATAGCAAGATATACGTTTACAGCATCGCCTGTATTAGACATATTTATAAAAAAATAAAAATTCGATTACAAAGAAAATACCAGTCCGTTTCGACTGACGAAAACAATATATAATATTATTTAAAACGATAGCACGAAATCACTAGAGTTAGAAAGCGTTTCTCAATTTAAATGTGAAAATTATAATTATTTAATCATCAGAAAATCTTCGTGTGTTTTTACGATTCATCATCTTTAAAACTTAAAACACACACATATACACCAAAATCGTCTTACATAAGTATTTTAGACTTTCGTATACAGTAGGATATTTTATTAATTCGTTCATATTGTAGTATAACAATAATTAAAATGCTTTTTATTCCATAATTCACAAAACATCTGCTAAAATTGCCAAGCATAATACATAACATGTAAAGAAAGTGTAGGATGAAACGGTTGTGTAAGCAGTTAGATAAGTATTAACTATATTGACAATTATTAAAATCAAAATTATATTGATTTTAATTTTTATGGTTATTATTTTAATTTTATTTTTATTATTATTATTATTATTTTGACTGTATCACAACGATTTTATTGAAAAATATAAGTATTTCCGTCACCATAGAAAATAATTGGTTCAAGTATTGAAAATATATATACCCTAATGAAAACTCGATTCTTTACAATGATTAAGTCGTTGATGACAAATTAAAAACGATAAATATTTTCACGCAACAACGAACTGCCGAAAACAATATAAGGTCAAAACTAGTGTGCTTTCAATGAAAAGACGTATATACTTTAAGCTCTCCAGTGTATATTGATAACATAGCATAGTAAGTAATCAATAATCCATTACTTAAAATATCTATTAAAACATACATAAACGCACAGTGTTAACATTTTTAACAACTATAAATGGTTATAAAGAAATAAATTATGTATATTAATTATGTCCTAATAAATTGAAATTATTTAAACATTTTGCTTTTGCCAGTGGAAAAATATGTTTTTATTTATTTATGTATATTAATGTATTTCATTTTATATTTATGCGCTTAAGTGATAAAATTACTTTATAATAGTTGTTATTTTAAAAAGAAAATTACGCTGAACACATAAAACAGACTTATTTTAAAAAGAAAATGCTAATGTAAAAGTTAATAAACATTCCTTTAAAAACAAAACCTAAATAACCTCTTTCTCCAAGTCTACTTTTGGTTATTTGGATAAATCATTTAAATTATTCAAATCCAAAAATAATTAATATTTTTTTTCGCTAAGCATTTTTAATAATGTACATTATATAAGATAACAAAAATTGAATATTAAAAAAGATTTAATATTTTGTAATTTATTTAAAAAATACCAAGAAAATACTAGAAAATTATTTTTTCTTTGCTTTATTTTTAACAACACACTCTTTAAAAGAATTAAAAATACAAAATAAGATGAGATAATATATTTTTTTAAGAAAAATACACTAATAATCCTTAAAGTGTTTACGTATAAAAAACTTATTTCCTTAATCGGGATGGATTGTCAGATATTAGAAAACATTTGAATACTCTAGTTTATTATTGATTCATAAAATGACCAACTACAAAAATATAGATATTAATGAATATAATACTTATTGTATAAAACGAGTCATTTTACGAGCATATAGTATTAACATATTATTGTATGATATACGTCTCAAATGTTGAGCGCCTTTATAGTGTTTTAAAGTCATTTTATTAATCAGATTAATTATTTTCATTTAAGTTTGAACATATTATGCGCACATCATAATTTTGTTTGAGATACGAATAACATTTTTAATTCAGTCCTTAGTCTTTTATATTTAACTATTCCAATAAGTAGTACGTCGTACTTGTATTTAGAATAAAATTGCTAGTTTAACGCGTACAATATAAACTAATAATGTTTTTATTTATTTTTCAGAAACCGTTATAATGGTATCGGTTTGGATTTGTCTTATCATCCTCAGTACATGTGCTCCAGGTAATAAACATATTGCTATTACGGATTTCTATAACATCTTATAATTGTTCTTCCAAACTGACTACATTATATTTATAACTATAAGGAACTTAATTGACATACAAATTGGATATCTCCTTCATCAAGTTTTCATAAGCCCCAGGGACCCCGGGTTCAGTAAAGAGTTACATAGAAACGTTTGTTTATATAAATCACGATTAACTCGAAAATTTTAACTTTTCATTTAAAACTAATATTTAATAAAAGTGTACTGCTTCATAAATTAGATTTTCAGTGCTTAATTGAAATTGCGTATCAGCTGTATTACAGCAGTCATATATAACTGATACACTTTTATAATACTTTCATTAAGCACATTTATTTCTCAAAATTGATTTACTGAAAATGTTCATTTTTCATAAATGTAAAAATAGTTTATAAACACAATCACTGTATTAGATTTCGGGTACTGTACAGAATGTAATATTTTAATCATTTGATTCTCGTAACTAAAAGAATCAAATGGAATTTAATAAAATCCAGCGCGAAAATGAAATAGTTAGAAAAATCCCCAGCAAAAATATAGCCTCATCGAACTTTTTCTTTTGTTTACATATTACTTGTTACTATGTTTGGTTGATAGATGGGCTTGACTCGTATTAGGCATGCTTTAAATAATAATCTACTAATATCAAATATTAATAGTACAATATTGATTAAAACCAATTCAATATGTTGAGTATAAGTTATTGATATTACTTATTGAACTTTTAGTTTTAATTATTTCCCAATTAAAAATATTGTCTTATCTATTGCGCAGTATTCTGATATATCAGCAAAAAGGTTTCAAAGAAAAATCTGCAGGAGAGAGAAATTAAAAAATTGTCAAATATAATATTGTCTACATTTATTTTTTCGAAGAACTAAATGTTAAACCTCCCTTTGGTCTTTATGTTAAAATTAATTGTATGTGTTCAACACCTGCGCGCGTAATAAGCCATGTCTACACGTTTTTCTCAAATGCAAAAACATTTTTTAATTATATTTTTATAACAAACGATTTACAGTAGAATAGATTAGCTTTTAAAGTTGAAAATATATAATAAAATAATTACTAAAATTCAAAATAAGTAAATGGTTTATACTCTTAAATTAATAAATAAATTAGTAAACAAATAATTTATTTATAGAAATAAATAAATAAATATGTACACGATTAACATTTATTGGCCTTCTTTTATTTTTTGATATTCAGTTTGGATTTTATTGACTTTTATATATCTGATGAAAATTTTTTTAATTCAAAACCACTCGCACTTAAAAAATATAAAAGTATTCCAAGTTAAGCATTTATTTATTTATTAAATTATATTTCATGTTGTATATTGGAATGAATTATACCAATAAATATTTAATCTTTTCAACAGTTCTATTGTTTAAATCTTAAAAATGAATCATAATGGTATATATTATCCAACAATTTCAGTTAGGTCCTGGATCACTTTGGTATCACCGTACCTTGATCTTATTCAACCGTGGAGTCTCACCTGTTTTTTTTTTTTTTAGTTATTTAGAAAAATGTTGAAAATACAATTTAAAATAATTCCTTGAAACAAAATAAGTTGAATTTTATATTTTATCAGTGTTTACCTATTCCGAATCAAAACAATAAAAGAAGAACGACAAACACACACTACGATTCAGCGACTCGGTTTGTGGGTACAATATAAATTTAAACTATTTTAAATTGAAAATAAAAACTCAAATAAGCAATCTAAAATAATCCAATAATCCAAAACCAATTAAGAATTAAGACTTAAGTTAAGTGTAGAAAACGGTTGTTTTAGATCACGATAATTTATCGTTTCATTAATTCTACAAAAAGAAGAGACACGTCCTATTCTCGATCGGACTAATCTAGAGACACTTCATTATTTATGAGCTAATATTTTCATTATAATATTATTTTATTTTCATACATCTAAAATATCTATTAAATCGCATTTTAATAGATAATATACATAATAATTTATTACATATAATATATAATAATTAAATAAGAAAAAAAATATTGATACATACAAAAATAAAAGTGTTATCTGTTATTGATTTGCTAAAGATGTACAAATAGTTGCTTAGGAAGTCTAAAAAAATTATTTTTGTTTGTATAATTGTATTTGAGATCTTGGTTGGAATAGTATTCAATATAATTATTTTACAATCGTATTAAATTTAAAAAATAATGTTCCATCCTAAAATATTGATTTAGTGAATATAATCGATATCATTACGTATTCTTAGATTATTACTAATGGATTAAATATTTCATGATGAAGGAAACCCGATTCACGATACGAAAATTATTGTTTCGACATTTAAATACTAAGGAGGTAAAAGAGAAAAATGTCATGTTTAATTTTAGATTGTTCTTAACCAATCTAAATGTAAAATAATCATATTAAATTAGACATAAATTCAATATTAAAATACATTTGTAAACAAATGGTTATTACAATTATTTTGTGAAAATAAAATAGTAAAACCGTAGGTTTTCGTTTGAAAATCATAATTTTATATTGGTTTTACGTACAAGTAAGGATTTATTTTTTTTATTTTTAATATCAAAAAACAACTTTCTAAATCTTTCACGAGTGAAAAGAGGATCAAATGAAATTATTAATATCTTCTGAAATAACCGCAATCGCATAGTTGGTAAATAACCCAAAGTTATGTGAAAATCAAACATTCATAACTAATCAAATATCATACAATCATAAAGCAAATTTTATTCAAAAAAAGTTTGAGTTAATGTTTGTTTATTATATTTACTTTTAAATTAAAAATATCAATGATTTAAATTATACACATTTCATATTCATTAGGATTATCAAAGTACAGCATTATTTTTCATTATTATTAATTTTTTCTTTTTTCATCTCGTGCTTTTCTTCATTACTTCAAATATTCAAACAAAATTGGCTATCTAATTATTATTTTTAATTTATATAGGTATACAAGCCCACAAATACTATGGTTGAAATATAAATTACATTGTTTTAATTTGGGATTCGATATATTTATTAAAAACAATAAATAAATCTTATATTTTTTTTCATAATTTATCAATTTTATTGTTACTGTCATAAAAAAAAAAAAAAAAAATGTCAATATTGACTAAATACTTAATTGATTTACATTTATTCATATTTCAAGTACATATACACTGCAATATTTTTATTCATATATTAATTATGTATTTGGACTCTATAACATTGAAGTTATAACACGTTTCTGATATTTATAATTAAATTGTATGCTTATAGTCATATTATCTTAATATGGAAAATTAAACATATCATTACAGCTCTAGTAATTTGTTGATCAACTAAATATATAAAAACATTGAAACATGTTTACCGTTTTTAAAAAGGTATATAAACGTACAATTTAAGGTTTATTTTTTTACTTTTAAGGTAAATACAACTTTAAGTTAAGTTTTATTAAGAAAACAATTAAATATTTTATACTATTCAAAGTCTTAAAATTGTATAAATATTCCAATAAATATTGTATAAGTGTATTAATTAAAGCTTTAAAACTGATATCTAAATAGTTTATTAATAAACCTTTTTCCCAAATTGTGTTCACTCAATTAGTTTGATAATTCCAAATATAACTCCATTGGTTTAATTTACCAGACAGGATGACCATCCCGAAAAAAAAAAACGTCACCAAAAATATCGTCTTCATTAGTGCTTCTCAAACTTATTTGTTATGGAGGTCCTCTAAATTGAATATAAAACTTTCAAGGCCATCAAAAACATTAGTTATACACTAAAATTGCATGTACTATTTCACACAGATAAATTATTAATATGTATAGTAAATTAATGTTTATAATATTCTTTTGAAAACATTTTATAACATTATTAAACTTTAAACGAATACAAAATAATTAAAGCCTAAAAAAATAGTTTAAATAAAATAAATATATCACTGTTCTGCACTAACTTTAATAAAACAAAACCATACTAAAATCTGTAGATGGGAATGATATCGATTGTCGATTTCTCAAAAATAAAAACAAATATTATTTATTCAAACTGCAAAATTAAACATCATAAAATTCGTAAATAACATAAAAGAGTAAAAACATATACTCTAGAGTCGAATAAAAAAAAACAAAAATGGATCTTAAATATCTTTTAATCATTTGAAAGCAACGATAAATTGTCACAATTGAACAACTGCAGAATAAAAGAGAATCAAGTATATCGAAGAGTATTTAAGAGCTAAGAAATAAGGTAATATAAGAATGTGGAGTAGTTTTAAACTTAGATAAATAAATTCTCAAATTGAAATTGTAAATCCCAACAACCTTTCAGCTCCACGTCCCTAAATTATATAGATAGCTCTATATGAAGATATATGTTTAAAAATAAAATACATAAATGTATTTCTTTTGATATTTTTAAAATAAATATTGCACTGACTTATAATAAACGTATGTTGTCAAAATACTGTCGAAGGTCGAATGTTAGTATAACTTTATCCACAATATACAGTTAGTACAAAAATACGTAGTTGATTAAATAATAATAGTAACATACAAATGAATCGATAACCGCAGAAACGTTACGAGTTACAAATTGTATTAAATTGAGATATTAGTAAAAACTAATTTTGTGTTTCTATACGTTAAGTTCAAAAAAATTGACTATTATTATTTATCTGATAAGAAAAGTATAACTTAAGATGTTTTTATATTCAACGCATAGAAATACATGACTAGTAAATTAAGTTTTTACTAATACCTCAATTTCATAAAATATGTGAATTATAACGTTTCTGAAAAACATTTTTTTATTTTTTATTTATTTATATTTAATATAAAATACGGTTATCGTTGTGCGATAATTATTTTGAATTAATTTGTATCAATTTAATTTATAATTTAATATATATTTATATTTATTTACATATCATGGAATAACGTTTTTATTTCTAAGTCAAAAATAAAAAAGACATATGACATAGTAAAAAAAGGATTTCACGTTTTTTTAAATATTTTGTTTTATTTAAATTTTACATATAAAATTATGGAGTTACTAGAAATTTCATCAGAAAGTTTTTTGAATAAAATTCAATTTTTTATAAGTTTCATTTAAATATTTTTTTCGTTTCTAAAATAGTTTTGAAAATAAAATAAATAAAGCTTATAACCAGCCCTTCATTTTAACCCTGTTTTTGCACTAGAAAGGGTTGAGTAAGTGGGTCCAAATTTTCACAGAACAATGTTTTCTTATAAATTATAAATTCAAGGTGATACTAATTTTACTTATTTTAAATAAGTTTTTTAGATTATCCTAAAATATATAAACATATAGGTATATTACTTGTTTAATTTTTTTCTGATATTGCTCTTCAAAATAATCGCTTCAGTGTAGTAAAAAAATGTATACTTATAGAATGTGCAAATTTTAAAATTAAGACATAAAAAAAAGCCTTAACAATTAGATTTAAAAAAAACGTATAATAGTAAAAAGATATCTGTGTAAGTATCGTTCAAAATCTCACGATATTTTTGAACATATTGTTGAAATGCAATAAAATTCCTTAAGATAATTTTATTATAGCATCATATTTCAAGTCATAAAGCACAAAATCACTCCTTTTATCACAATAAATATAGCCCATTAAAAAATAGTATCCTCGTATTTAACATATTTTACACCTATCAAAACTTCAACTTGGCTACAAAAGAATAGTGGCACCGAATTGTCTGATTTTTTGTAATCGGAATTCAAAAATCTTCCAAAAGATTTAAACTATAGTTGAATTTGTTCACTAATGAGCTTGTGTTCAATTTTCCCAATCTTAAAATTATAGACGTAAATTTTATAATATAAATATTGAAATTATTTTAACTTTAATCTAACTATATTATTGTGTTTTATTATCAAACTATTTTATAATTTTATTTTAATAATAATATTTTATAATCAAGCCAAAATTAAACTTATCTTCATGGAAAGTAGATGTTTTACATAATTAAAACAATAACGTTAAAAGGTCTCAGAGGTTAATATTTTTTGTAAATAAAAAAATTACTATAATCAATATTTTTAAAAACAGCAAGCACTGTAAATACCATCTCCTTTTTGTTATTTTCCAGATATTAGTTTTAAGCGCTTTTAAACTAATTAAAAACTCAAAAAAATGTATAGAGCAAATAACCAAATGTACCATAAATTCATTATAATAAAAATACTGACTTTTAAATTTAACAATTCTATATATTTACCTAATTTTAAGTAGTTCTAAAATGTAATATATATCTATATATTATTATTATATATATTATTATATTATATATATATATAACTAAAAACTAAATTAACAAAATGATAAATAAATGGATATATAAATATTTTAAAATCATGGAAGTAATAAAAGTTTCATCACCTCACAACTTTGAACTAGTGAATCATCCTATATTTAATGTATTACATATTTATAAATATAATAAAATTAAAAACCAATCGAGTTCTTGAGTTCTAAATTAGAGTTTTTCTATTCATGGACTAAATAAGCATTAAACTCCTTCAGTCTAAATACAAAACCATATTCATAGTCAGTCTTCGAAACATTCGTATGATTCGATTTCTTTTGGAAAATATTGATCGTATTATAATATTTTCGTATTTATCAGTGTACGTAATTCTAATTTAAAGTTTTATTTCTGAAGATATACCAAGTTATTTGATATAAAAATAATCAATTTTTGATTTGAGAGTAAGTATTGTATGACTGTCCGTATTATATTGAATACTTTAATACTAGTATATATATATATATGTATTATAACTTACAATACAACCAATCGTAAATAACAATAACTTTATTTGTTATCTGTGTATAGACTACTGATGTGTATTGTAAGAAAAAGTAATACTTATTTGCTTTTTTATGATGTTCTATTTCAGAATATAACAATTTGATTTTCTTTCAATAATATTCAGTTGCATGAAAAATGAAAATAGTATACCTATATTATTTACTCCAATAATTGTTTGGTCCATTCAAGATAACCCTGAAGTTACAATGTTTTATAGAAAAAGTTTCTTTTCGAACGAATTTCTTAAAATATAAAAAAATCCATTATTTTAACCCAACAAGCTGATACGGCATTTCTTTTAATACATGTAAATTTGATTAAATGTGATTTTATGTATCCATAAAAAAAAATTAAACTACACAATAGTAGCACAACCTTTATATTTTATAATTTTCTAGTATGGTCATAACTATTATCCATTTCTGTGTATATATTATTTATAATCTAAGTGATTAGGCTAGAGTATACTTTTTTTAAGTTTAATAAATATATTACTAATGCGTTTTTTCATTCATGCAATGATATAAAAATTATAAGTACACACATTTTCAATTTTTATATTACAAAAAAAATATATATTATATATTTATTATATATATATATTATAATAATATTATATTTATAATTATATTAA
Organism: Sipha maydis; assembly: GCA_034509805.1. NCBI lineage: Eukaryota > Metazoa > Arthropoda > Insecta > Hemiptera > Aphididae > Sipha > Sipha maydis. The sequence goes on from JASXSY010001542.1 coordinate 50,434, forward strand.
TAAAATGTAAATATATTTGAAGTAATGTGAGTAAAATGTTGACATAGACAAACAAATATAAGAAATACTTAGTGTTCATGTAATTTTAAAATTTATTTTCAATATGGTTGAATATATATTTTAACTTCAATAAATAGGCATGCAATTCTTCATCATGAAGTATACAAATATATACATATATTATTAGTTATATATTATTATTAGTTATTTTTATTAAAAAATGCTTATCCTAACAATAAAAACATCTTTGAAAATATAATTAATACGTTAGCAAATTTTTATTTGATTGGAATATTTTGGCACAATGTCATAATCGATACCACAAAACTCGATTTTCAGCGAACACAATATAAGATAGGAGTAGAGGATTGTCGTAAGCGATAAGGTAACTGTGCTTAATCGCTTGGTCTCCGGCTCGATCCTGGTCACCGGTGTTTTTGCTCTCTTGTCGAGACCACCGTTCTGAGATAAGAAACCACCACCTATCCTTCTCCACAAGTTTACTGTTCTAACACAAGTTTACTTAACTGTACTCTTGTCATACAACACAAAATGTACGATGAAATAGTTGAAGCCCTTTAAAATAAAATACAATCTTAAGGACAATTAGTATACGATATCATACAACTATTATAGTGTATTGTAATATGTTTAAATACATTTATTGTTCAATAGAGCATATAATAACAATAATAATGTGGTTATTTTCAATATTTTTTTTTTAATACTATTAGTAGTTTTTTGTTTCTAAATGTATAGATAATACGATAGGGATAGTATTAATTTATTAATTCCTAAATTATTATACTACCGAGTAATAATTCTTTATTTTCCGACGATCATTCATATTATATTCTAGTTTCCTTAAATATGAAAAAAACTTCATAATATAATAATTGAAAATCATCGCACAATAAGCATTTCTCGATGTCAGTCAGAAGTTAGTCTCGTGGAAATCACATGTCAAATAAGCCACTTAAATGATGGTTAGGTGTATTAAAACGGTATGATGTCATTTAGAATTTAAAAGCTATATAATATGAATTAGCATATATAATATATTATCATCACATGCTGTATGAAAACGACTTACATCCAAAAGTTCTGACAGTTGATTTAATTATATTTACAATTTTTTCTTTTTTTCAAATGATAAGATCATATAGAATATGAAAATATTATTCACAAACGTATTACTATAAATCTAAGTATATTATTACGTACGATTTATAAATACGATTATATTGTTATATAACGAATAAATTCATTTCTACCGATTGAAATCGTATTTTAAACCACGTGATATTATCGAGTAGGCACACACTCGTGAAAATTGAACAGTAAAAATCAATTAACGACGAATCGACGGGACTGCGTCAAGTGGTTCGGTCGCGTTCGGCGCGCTGTAAACGATATCATTATTACTATCGTTCCGTGTGCACGCAACCTTGCAGTAAAGCCGGTGCTACACAATGCTTCCAATACCTTCAAACGATGGTCACACGATAATTTGTAAACACATAGCGGTAATCCATGTGCCGAGTAACAAATGTTTGTGTCCGACTCTGTCGTTGGAACGATTGCCACTGGAAATCGGTATTTTTGACCCGCGTCAAATGGGTATCCAACGTTGGAAGCAAACTGTAACTAACATGTAGTATATGCTACAAAATGTGACATGTGCAGTCCTGTAACCAGTATTGAATTTGAGTCGTGACCATGTGAAGTTTTTTTTTTTTTATTCAAATAACTGATATTATTTTTTCTTGTTGTCTTTAATATTTTGTTATTAATATCGATAAATCGTAAAATGTAAATACAAGTAAGTTCTAGTGACTGAAAAATGTCGATTTTAATCACAAATAATTATAATTTACATTGCAATGTTGCGTCTAATACTCTCCATTCTTATGTAAATATGCGTTTCATGATGTCCATGGGGTAGTTGAATTACAGTGGCAGCAGCTGCAACCACGTCATCCGTTATTATTTCTACGTTAAATTAAGTTCTTAAACTTGTACAAACTCACACACACATTGGACAGATTCGCAACGCTGAAAGGAAGTACGCGTCCAACGTACCAACATGACAATGAGTCCAACGTTGGCTACAACGTGTAGGCCGCGTCCGTGAGTCGAACGTTGGTTCCGACGGTCAACCAACGTTCGGCCCATCGTGCAGTAGCGCAAAACAACAGACACTGCAGTTCCGGGGAGGTGGGAGGGAAGGACCGTCCAGTGTTGCACGCGCGTTACGCGTATGTTCTCGGGCGCATCGTCCGGATTCGAAGCCGGCCGGAACGTTCGTGTACCGTCCACGCTTGACCCCGACCACTGTCCGGACCGCGCGCGCGTGAGTAACGCGGCATTGCAGGAGACAGCGGACGGCACGGGGCCACCGAATGCGCAGAAAGTAACGGTAGCATAACGCAGCGCGTACAATTGCCGGACGACCGGTGAGACGGGGATCGGGGTGAATCACCCGCGGCCACCGCAGTAGGCACGACCAGCAAACGTTGTTGTCCCCGCAGTCGTCGGAGACGTCACGTACGCCGTGCACTGGGCGGTCATTGCGACACAGCCGCTCGGGACTTTTATTGGGCGTCGAATGACCCGTCGTAAAACAACAATGATAATAATGACACCGTTCCGTGCGCGTGTACGAGTCGGGAAAAAAATTTCGGCGAACGATCCCGCTGGACGGGTAGGTTGGGCAGGTAGGCTGGACGGCTGGGCTCCGCCGAGGGCTGCGTGATTGAAGGAAATGAACCGTTGACGCGGACCACGCCGATTATCGCGACGGCTATCTCGTCTGATCGACCATCAGACCGCGGGGCGCACCTTCAACGCGACACCACCCGGTTTCACATCCGCCACGGGCACCAGGAACGGTCTCGACGATGTCCGACACGCCCCCCAACCGAGTCTGTGCGTGCGTCCCGCGATTTCGACAACCATGACCTCGCGTCATGGATCCACCACGAAATCATCATTTTTTTCGTTCTTGTTTTTGTCTATCGAACGTAGTAACTCGTACAACTCACGTAAGCCCATATTTCTATTATCGCCTCAATAAACACCGTAATTCTAACGGACACCGTGATTTTTTTCGTTTCATATCATTTTATTTCTATTCACCGTCATATTGTGTTGTGTTGTGCGCTCCCCAACAACATTAAAACGGAACGCAACCCGCGAAACGTGTGTTGTAAAACATTACCTAGCGAACGTCCGTCGATGGAGTATTACGTCTATCTCTAGGATATATACATAGGCGACCGGAATATCCCTGTACTAGATACACTGACGATTTTCCTGATTATTTTTTACAACCTCGATGCGGGACTCCAAGAACTCGACAATCTCTTAAAACTTATGTTGATAAAACGACCGACACAATTACGTTTATTTTTACTTCTATCATAAACGGTAAGCTGAACCCTAATAAACGGATCACACAGAACGAAACCGTATATGAACTTAGTTGATATCGCTAAGATGTCAAGTGAACATTACACACCAATAGCTTAAGCGCAAACATTCGTTTTTGTGTTAATGCATATTGTAATAGAGTTCCTTTTATATGTTTTTATTTTTTCATCGATAAAATTTGATTCTGAATTATTTATATTTCTATAATAATACTTATAACATTGGTAAAATAGCAAGTGTTTTAACCATCAAGTGTACATCGTATTATTGGAATGAGTTAAAATTAAAAACACTGCATCAAAGATGAAGTTATCTTTATCATTAACTAACTGAATTACCCGGCGTTGCCCGGAAAAACTACTTTTTGGTGTAAAACGCTGTGGAAGCGTTGTCGAAACGAAGAATGTCTTTTTAAATGATAATTATATAATATTTAAATTTATAGCCACATATGTAATTATAAAGGGTAATATTATTGAGTGCTATATATTTGTTATACTTAGTCAATTGTTTTTGCTTTTTTTTTTATAATTATCCGGCTTCATCCGTGTGTATATTTTTTTTCATATTTACAATATTATTTTAAAATTTTATGAGTAACATTGTTGTGTGCTAACTATTTTTTTATGCAAGTCGTTGTCGCATTTTTTATAGTACCTCCTTGTATACAATATTTTTGGTTCTTCCTTCGGGAGACAGTATTACCAGACTATCAGGAGAGCTTACACGTGAACAGGCTACGTATAATTGGCCATGAGAGAAACAGTCATTCCTTAAATCCACTCCTGTCACTTTCAAAGACTGTCCTTGCGCTTTGTTAATTGTCATGGCAAAATATACCTTAACGGGAAACTGTAGCCGTTTGAATTGAAAGTGGTAGTCAGATGGAATTAAAGGTATTCTTGGTAGAAAAACTATTTCTCCCATACCGCAGACTGTAAAGATAGTTGCTTCAATTACATTTTTATGTAAGGTCTTAACCCGAAGTCGTGTGCCATTCCAAAGTTTTGGAGGTATAAGGTTACGCAATATCATTATTGGAACTCTTATTTTCAAACATAGATTGTAAGGTAGAATTCCTGATGGATTTGACTCCTGGATGATCTAAGACACCCTTTCCTTACTTTCTTCGGCTAAACTTGTTATTTTTCCAAATAAAGTAGGCTGGAACATCACTATACAAAAGCGTTCTTGCAAAAGAATCATTTTTACATAGCTTGAATAATTCTAAAAGTATAGTACAAATAGGATTCTGAACTTTTTCTGAGGCATTATCAGTTGTGAAGTAAATTCTTTGACCATTCTCAAGATGTACAGAAAGATGCATAACAGGAGGGAATCTCTCATGGATGGGGATTCGTAAGATTCTCCAAACGGCTTCAGAACTGCTAATATAGCGCCCTGTTTCATACTTGGATATTTCATCCTGCTTGTTTTCTAAACAAAACGCTGCTTGGTCACTTCCTTTATTTACGTACTTGCATATGTAATTTATGGACTTCACTTTCACGTCCGAACTGCTGGTAGTGTGGAGTGCAAATTAAATGAACGTGTTTAATAGGTATTTTATATGTTACGCAAGTCCGAAATGCTAATAGTGCGGATTGCAAATTAAATGAACGTGTTTAATGTATAGGCACCGTGGCAAAGCAATGTAGAGATAATTAATAAATATAATTTGTAAGTGTTTTGGTTTATGTTACGGTATGGTTTTCTAGCTGCGACTGGTCATTGCGGCCAGCCTGTTGAAATAAGCATATTATATTTGTGTATTCGAATGTTATTGATTTTATTGATTCGTACTGTTTAATAGTTTGCATAAATCTCAATCAGTAACTATTAAAATCAACATATTAAACACATCAACATATTTCCTAGGTAACCAAAAAATTAAAAAGTTTATACGTCCAGTTCACAACTGTTTCAACCCTTAATAATGCGATTTTCAAAAAATCCTATCTTATTGCTCGGTGAAAATATGGAAAGAACCTCTATTCCAAATTTCAAGTCCGTACGTTATTTTTGAGATACAGCGATCAGTGAGTCAGTGGTATTTGGATTTTATGTGTATAGATTGATAATAATTATTTATGCTAAATGATTTAGTCACGTGCAGTTAAGTTATTCTATCTAAAAATCGTAGAAAAATTATTATTTTATCTATAGATTCACGTCATGTGTTACACACTTGCATGTATGCGTATAAATACTGTAGCCTGTATGATCGTCAGTCTACGGTACATTACACCACTTTTGAGTATCATTCGTCCAAAGATGATAAAATAGGTCAACTGATATTATGCGCGTGATCGTTGACATTTTACCCTTGACGCCTTGATATATATCTCCCTCTGTCATATATTATGACATTATACATTTGAGTCGATTCGGATGGAAAAGGGAAAGGACTAAACAAAATCGGTCTTATGATCCCGTTTGTATATATATACTGCTTTATATTTTAATAGACAATAGTGGCAAAATAACAGAGTATATTGAATAGAACTGGTCTGGTTTTTATTCGACGAACTGGGTGTTTGTTTTTCATCGAATGTCAAGTTAATCTACTAAAAATTATCATAAATATGATCAACTTTTATAGATGGAAAATCTGAAAATCCACTGACTAAATTCTAGTGAAAATCATTCCCTAAATAGTATTGAACACTGGACTGCAAAACAAAATAGGTCCCTCGAAATATATATTTCTGGACACATTACTGAATTTTCTATTCATGTACTCTACATGAAAAACGAGTCTATTAGATGAGGATATTTAACTTGGAACACTTGGATGTCATTTGATTATTTATTATAAGTATATTTATAATAGTTAATGAATTTCTATCACTCTCTCTCTCTCTATATATATATTTATAGAATTCATGGGTGGCTAAAACCCTATAAAAATTGCTTATCGTGACATTGTTAGGTTATCTGTTTTTTATTAGATATTACGGATAGTGTTATGTTGAATGTGTACAGTAAACTGATACGATAATAAAACATACAAGTACAGAAACAACAGAAATATAATTCGATTTAAAGTACAATATAGGATTGTATAAAAATACTGAATTATACCTGAACCATGTTCGGAGGATATCAAAACATTTAGAGGGCCGTATGACGTGTAATATTGTACGATAAAGGGTACAAAATAAATCGCTATTACTGTACCTAGTAAAATAAGGGTTATAGAAATCAATGTTCATTGACCTTGCGAGAAGTGAGGAGTAAGAAAAACATATTGTTTCTTTTAAAGATTTCAAATTTGTTATGTTCAAAATATTATAATAATTTGTAGGGAACGTGAGAGTTTAATATATTTTACGTAATAAGCAAATAAAACTTAAAATGTTATCAACATTTCTTAAATTCGATTAGTACATAAATCTGTACTATTTTTTCGAAATAACGATTCATAATGTTACAACTGATAACGAACAAAAAATAATTTGTATATTTAGATATTTTATGATATACTTAATGGTGTTATAGATTTTAGAATAGTTACATTTTGTCAATTCAATAAATATATACATGTAAAGAAAAACTAATATACTTATGATATAATTAAATGCAAAAGATTTGACAATTATAATAATAAATTTATGTTAGATTAATAAATATTGCGATGTGGTTGCCTCATATATTTTGGAATAGAAATTGTTCCACATTAAATGAATATTAATGTTCAAAATACAATTTGAAATATCCACCGTTGTAGTTAAAAATTACTGAAAGATTTTTTTTTTATATATATCGTTATATTTTATATTTTATATGATTTACATGAGTTTTCGCTGGTTCAACAGTGATTATCAGTACTCGAAATATCACGTGGTACACCTGTACATAAAATGTATAAAGCAAATATACATCGTTTGATGCGTTTCAATTGATACGTTATAGAATAATCTCTGTCAAGAACGTAGATAATGATTATTTAAGAGGGGAGGTTATATTTAGGTATCTAATGATCATTTTATATTATTACTTATTTATTTACTAGCTGGGATTTTAATAATAAGAAGAGAGGGGTTTGATCATCAGTGGTCATAACGTAAACAAACGTTTATTTTACATAAGAGTATATTATTATTATTATGGTGCATATAGTGCGGTCGGTAGGAGAAATCATTAATTAAAGGGACCATGCTAAGCCCTCTCACGTTTAGATTTAATTTCCTCGACGTCGCCGTGGGTGCCGCGAAGTAATTGAAATTTAATGCGATACAGATAACATGTTTCGCCGGTATAATAATAATATTAATTCCACGGTGACTGTTTCAGATCGTATTGATTTTTTGTACTTATTTCTGTAATTTTAACATAAATCGGCAGTCCAAGATATCGAAAATAAGAGATGGACAACGCGCACTCGTTGTGTCTGTATAGGTACATGTATGACATTACATTATTAACAAAAATTCGCAGTAAACGTCTTTGGGGTACGGTTTTGAAATCCCGTTCGAGGGATGCACGCACGCGGGAAACGAGGGACGAGGAAGTAAAGCACAATATGTGAGTTTCACCGAGAATGATCAGTGACCGAATAAAATAATTATCCCTGTCCTCTTATGTCATGTCGCAGAGTCGTGTTCGAAACTATACAGGTACGGATATTATACGGTGTGACAGGGTGATAATGTTGTCGTCCCCCACTCGAGCACTTCATTAACATTTCAAAACGAGAGTACTGCACACACATATTATTATTCTATGCATATATACTTGACAAATGCACACATAAACGGGATATTATTTTATCATTTTTCCACGGTTTAATATTCATTTTGAAAAATTTAATCGAACACGTTTTACAGTTACGCACGGTAGACGGCTTAGGAAAACATTTTTTTATTAATTTATCAAACTCGCGTATATAGTCATCAATTAGTAAATCGCAAAACTGTTTAAATTAAAATGGTTGTTTCATACCAATTAAGTACTATTCATAATGTTTTATGGTATTTTACTATCACTCTTTCTCTCTCTTCTCTCACACAAACACATACACAAGCTCTGTGTAAACGTACGATAAACACGCATAATACAATGATAATTTGAAAGTTGTAAACATTAATCTGCTAAATGAGTAGTGAAGTATTCCTAATTTTTATTTTACATATCTGCAGCCAAAGAAAACATGAATTAACTTAATTTGTACTTGGTTAACTAAAATTTAATTTGATATTTAAAAAAAAAATTGAACTCTTCGTTTTCTTGAATATAATCTCATTGGACTTATTTAAAATAATTTTTGTTTATTATGATTGTATTTTTGCAAAAAAATGTTGACTACAATAATTATTCATTTTTACCAACAAAATAATCGTTGATAAAACATGTATAAAGTACCATGTTAAATGTATGTTAGTGAAAGTAGGTATGAAATTAATTGAAACTAATGAAATTAATAATGTGCACACTTACACAGAAGGACTAATTAATTTTACTACACATTTTGCTAGACCTATAAAAAATAATTAAAATATTTTATGTATAGTGTTGAAAAATTTTAATTTAAAAAAATATGTCACTCCGTACTTTTCAATCAAGCGATCACGAGATTACATTATAAACCATACCATAAAAAACTTTATAATTATATATTTAATCCAATATCAAATATATTAAAGTTCTATTACTTCATATATTTCTTTTTCGCCTGTCCATGATAGTTATATTAGTTATATTTTTTACTGTTTCAGCAAACTTGCTTATTTTATAAAAATGAACAGATCGAGTTTACACATTTTAAATTCAGAAATTAAATTAAATTTTAAATAATATACACACACACACACACACACACATATCATATAAATGTATACATTTAATCTACTATTTTGCAATTGTCAAAATATTTTTTTTCTTAATTTGATTTCGTTTATGATATCATAATCGCAAACACCTGATGTGTGTTCTATATATTAATGCATTCGTTATGATTTTATTAATATTCATGTATGAGTACTTCTGATGGTAAAAAAATATTAACTTAGGTGTTATAAGTTTTTTTTCAATATCTATAGGTGTATCAATAGATCCGAATACACATCATAATTATATAATATCTTGGAACTCAACATATAAATGCTTAATAACTGTAAAAACTTAAAATTTAATAAAATAAAATCATTGAACTCTCCGTAGTTAAGGTTTTTAACCAGCGCACACGATGGGTTTCATCGTACATTAATATATTATACGTCCCGTCCCGATGTAACTCTACACGCATACTCCTTCAAACAATAATTAGCTGATCGATCATGTATGAGGAGAAAACATATCAGCTTTTAATATTTTTTGAAAATCGTTGTGGGCGTTTTTAACAAATAACTATAATATTAAACAATGTAACACTGAAAATCGTGAGGTAGGTACAGGCACGTATACATACACGTATACACGGTTCAACCCCCTCCCCCAAAATAATTTCTTGGAAAATTAAGTCAAATTTATTATACTCCTAGTATTATAAAATATTTTTATAATTAACTGTTGACTGTTTTTCACTGTTTATTAGACGGGTATGAAATACAAGTTTATACCTATATCGTTGATAGTTGAATGATCGAGATGATTACTAAGGACTACGCACGAACATGGTACACAGAACTGTATTATTGCGATTTGCGATATACCTAGAAAACTCATATTTTGTGGATAATCTTATCTTATCTTATCTTATTTCTATACTCGATCGTCACCAACAATTTCTAATGAATTGCTAAACTACAACAATTATTAAACGATTACGATCGTTTAGTTTTAGTCTGTGTTCGGTATTTGAATGGTTATGATATACGAGTGCGATAGTGTTATGGTTATTTTTGCGAATTCTAACTTATGAAAACTGATTAAATTTTAAACTAATTTAAAAAAAATTGTATATACTATTATTACTATTATTATTCCTAATATTCTTATTTCCTAAATATAGGTACTTACTTCTGAACACTGAACAAATGACATATATTAAGTTTGAATATTTAGCATAATAATTGTCACATTAAAAATAATGAGTAAGTAGGAAGAAATTGTTTTATTATGTTGCTGTACAATTTGTATTGCTTCATTTTGTAAACCCCTCCCCCCCAAAATTGTATTCTGTGTACGTGCCTGGGTAGGTAGTATATTATGTTCATATACGTACTTTTATGATAAATAAAAAACATCCTGTTGTAATATTTTAGTATACTGAAAAGTAAATAATTAATTTATATAAAAAATAAACACCAGTAATTATAAATTTTTAAAAATATAAATAGTAAACATCAGATATTTAAACAGCATTGAAACTGTGCGTATTATTTTTACAGAATAATTACTGCGTCTTGACAAATTCAAGTTTATCGCACTGAACGTATTATTTTCGGATCAAATACTATAATAATGGTCACAGTGTGCTGCTGAGTTCAAGGAAGGGGGTTGGAGATCGAACAAAAAGACGCCACTTTTGTTATCATTTTAATTATTAAAATATATGCACGCAGAGGGGGGAAACAAAAGAACTCTGAAAGAATCCACGTACCGAATGCTCTCTGGGTGTATTATAATACGCGATGAGGTAGTATTTTAATTTTTTTTTTCTTTTCGTCTATAATAAATGAAAATACTAGACAAAGCGACTACGGTGATGACAACGGTCAAAAAGCCCGAGATTATTTTGTTTTTTCTCATTACGAGTAAAATATACAAAAAGAAAAAAAAATAAATAAATAAAAAAAACAGCAACAATAACAGTAGCAGCAGTAGCGATAGCAGGATCACGGGACATACGGTGGAAAGGACAAGATTATTATTCTTCTCATTTTTCGAACCCTATTAACGAGAGGAAAGCTAACAATGTCGGCAAAGGAAATTCCGATTGCGTAGTAGTGGTTCTCCCTTGTACATGTACGCGTAGTACACCCTCGGTCTCTATCCGTAATCCACTCGTTCGCTATCAATCACCACTATACACTACTGGTCCATCGACATGAATACTGATGAGATTTCACACAAATGAACAGGCGAGCATTGTGCACAAAGGGATAAGACGAAATTAACATGATCCGGCGCGCGTGTGTCTCAAAGTCAGTTCTTGTTATTTGAGTTCCGCAAAGCAAATCGTGAGTAATGCGTATATAAAAGGCGTGTATAAAAGAAATGTCGTATTCTACTGTAACTTATGTCTTACACTTGTGTACCGATACCGTAAAACGAATTCGAATTTAGCTTACGAATTTTAGTTTTAATATCACAAAGTTAACTTATCGTAAAAAAATATTTATTGCAATCGTTCTACCGAACGGTTTCTTAATTGTTTAAAACTGCTTTTCGTCGCATCTCAAATAAGCATTATTTTATTTCAATGAGAACAAAGGAATAACACGCATGTTCTCTAGTGTTGATGAGTACACGAGTATAATACCGAACTCACGTATCAGTAAAACATTCAACAAATCATTTTAAGGCATTTGAATATCAAATTAATAATACCATTGCTTACAAGCACTTATTTAGAAAATTATTAATAAAAATATGACTGTAACCAACGGGATTGTATTATTTTTCAACTTCATAGCACAAACCTTTACTACAGTGAAAATTGGTATCCAACTGATATAGTACTACACTATTGATATCGAATAAAAAATATATACAAAATCAGCAATTGACAATATTTCCTAAACATACATCAACAGTATGCATCGAAATGTAGCTTACATATACATATAGTATTTTATCACTGTTCATTAAATACTATAGAATATATACTTTAGAATAACGTATACCAAATAAAACATTATATCTTATGCTTTGTACACTGCAATAAGCTGTTTGAAATAATATCAGATAACCATCAAATTTAAAAGTGAATTTATAATCGCAGCATCTGGACAAATGTATTTCAAAGTTTTAATAAGAAAACATAAAGAAAAAATACTTTCCAATGTTCACAATAATTACAAACATTTGTATGAATATTTTTGCATTTTTAATTTGCTACTGTACACCATTAGAATTAAACTATTTTCTTTGTCTTATTGTAAATCTTAAATTTATTTATTTATTTATTTTTTCATATAATTGTATGTAATTTGTTATACAATTTAATTTCAAACATATTACTCTATTAAAACACAAACATTCATTTCCTGTAGATAATATTGCATTATTATTGACATAAATTGTTATAATTACACACGTCAATACCATCAGTTAACACTAGTGGTATAAAAAATTATCCACTTAAGTCATTAATGAAATAAATATGCAGTACATTTTTCATCGAATTCTAATTAAATATTGACAAGAAAAAATATACTTTTAATTATTTTAGATTTACAAAAATGTTTATCAAAATCTATAGAACTTTAAATAGAATATTTTTTTCTATCTTATAACTTATTAAAATTAATATTATAAGTTATAATTTATACCTATAGTTTTTTTGAGAAAAAATAAATAAAAAATATTACATTTTTATAAAAATCATTTTTATTTATTGATATTGGATACAATTTTAAATCATGTTTAATGATAATTATTTAATAATCTTCAGCCAAACATTTTAATTATTTACTTATTTTAAATTTATTTCAATTAATTGAAAATGCTCAGAAACATTTCATTTCTTAAGATTTTTAATTGTAATTGATTGAAAATTCGATTAAGAACTGGTTCTCAATTGAGTATTTTATTATGTTAGTCATATGTATTGGTTTTAATTTGAGTGTATAACAACGCATCATCGAATTAAAGACGATTCCAAATAAATATGTATTGTCAATATAAGTATCAATATGAAATCTTAAATTACAATTAAAATAAGAGTCAGAATAAATGAAAACTATTGGTTATAATGTAGTTTAAACAATAAGACCTAAACAAAAACAAGAGGCGAGATACCAGAATTGATTAGTTATTTTTGTTAGTTTTTCTCAAATATTTGAAAAATAATGGAAAAAATCAAAAAAAATCCTCTTAAAATCACTAAATAAACAAAAGATCCGATCAGAAACAAAAGAATCAGTTATTGGAGCAATCTTTCTGGTCGAAACATACATATGTTATGACACAAAAAGCAAAAAATAAAAAATATTTAAAAAAACTTATCATTTGCTTTAATCAGAATCAAAAATCAATTAAACCATTATTACTGAAATCCTAGAAAATAAAAGTCACTGGAAAACCGATGTTATATATAAATAATAATAACACAACAACACGAATATTCTCTTTTCGATGTGAATAAAACTATATAACTTAATGGAAGCAAGTAAATCATGTTAATTATTTAAAGGATATCTGAACCAATTAAAGAATATATTGTAACGTGATTATTTGGTACACATAAGACGATAGGAAATTTCCGTCGATGGAGTTATTTAATAGAATCTCTACGATATTACTGGTTAGACTATCTTTGCACTTGATACTCTAAAATTCCCTGATTAATATTTATAGCCATGTTACAAGACTGTTCCAAGGGCTCATAAGTCTCTTAAAATATATACTTTTTAAATGAGCAACCTATTGATGTTTATAACACAACGTAAAAAGTAATTAAATACATACATCTCATTATTGAACAAAACGTTGAACGTTCATGGTCCGAATAAAAGATAGAAATGACACACACCAACGTACTTAAAATTGTTAAAATGCTAAGCTACTCGCGTTAGGTTATGGTGATATGTCAACTGATGTTATGTGCATCATGATAAACTGTTGACGTCCTACAATTCCCCCCTTTGTCATACTATATTGTAGTCGATATTTGAGCCGATTAGGCTAAAAACGAAGAAGTGTTAGGCTTGTTTAAAGTAACCGCAAAATTATGTATTGTGTTACAACAATAATTTTTTTCTCCTTTTTTGCTTGCACTTTTTTGTGTAACAAATATGGATCAAAAGTTTTATGCATCGAACTTTTAGTTCAGAAAATTTTAAGTTTAAAATTTTAGTTCAGTTAATCACAGATGATTATATTATCTAGAAAAATCAATTTTTATTTTTCTCAGTAGTTTTTCCAACGTAATGGAAATACTAGAAGAAAAATAAAACGTTAACTTAATATTAAATATTGTTCTAACATAATCTAACAAGGCTAACTATTTTAAAACTTAAATACGGCATATTCAATTATTTTTAAGAATATTCACTATTAAAAAGATACTCGATAAGTATAATGAATTATCCACCAACCAAATCATTCATATATATTTACAATAAATATAAAATTACCAATTTTATTTTTTAATTAATTAAAATATTTATTATTTTAAAAACTAGTAACTACGTATTTATTTTTTTTTGCATTACTTTTTTGTTAATATTTGTATTGCTTACACAATTGTCCTATAAAATAATTTCACGGTTCTATCCATCGAATAATCTTTTAATAACTGTCATTGCCCATGCATTTTAATATTATTAATATGAGTGATTATCATATATGTTATTTTATCTTTCTGAAAATAGATACTTTTTTCAATTTCCATAGAAATATGAAATAAAATAGATTATTTTATGGGAAAAAAATTATTTTTTTAAAATATTATCAAAAAATTAAATAAAAACATAAACCTTTATTAGTTCACTTACTTTTAAGATAACTTTTAATTTTTTCTAGAACTAATGATTGACTTTTGAAACGTAGACGTTTAAGATGCAATAAATATAAATTGTTTTATTGAATTTTAAAAAATGTGTAGAAATTGCCACTTAATATTTACTTAAATACTTAAATTAAAAATATAAATACAATTTGTAATGACAGAACAAAATATTACAAGAAAACAATAAAAAACATATTATTTCTATAAATATTTGAAAACGACAGCAGCGAAAAAAATTTTTAGGATTGTGGACTCGACCGGAGAGGAGAATAATTCGGAATTCCCTACCTGCTTTATTATAGCTGTAGTTTAAATGTTTCTCGCTTTATTAAAAACTGGACATTCAAATTAATATGTATACTTAACGGCACCAACAGCTTCTTGCGTGTAACAAGCGTACACAAGAGGATTCTAATGATGTTTGAGATGCACACAGAGTGTGTTGATTTAATATGTGTATGTACCATGACTTGTTGGTTTATAATTAATAAGAATTAAAAACCAAATGTCATCGTTTATCTCATAACAAGCTGTAAATATTTTGATTTTTACGAACATCTAAAAACAAATTCAACGTATTAATTTATATAAATAACAGAAAAATTCAAAATAAAAATGTGTTATTTTTTTATTTCCAGTGGTGGATCCAGAAGTTTTCAAAAGGGGGGTACATAATTTATATTATATTAAATTAATTATAATTGTTTATTAAATTAACAAAAATTATAAAATATACAAATAAAAACATTTGTTAAAATACTTAATAATCATAAGTCTCATCGGATTTTTCTTCGCAAATAAATCCAATACCTCTTTTATAGTTTATCTTTATCAATATAAAATATTGATAATTCATTGTAGATCTTATATAGGTTTATCTTCGTTGCAATGAACTGAATGCTTGTTATAAAATCACTGTTGTGATAGGTATAAGGCCCGTTTCACACGAGGCACATTCTGTGTCGCCACAGAAAAGACACAATGGCACCACTTATAAAATAACATTATTTTTAATTAATATTTTCACACATTGTGTCGCCATGAAATTGTGGTGCTGCAACCGCATTAATGTGGTTGGTCCTGGCTAAAAATCACAACACATTTTGTGGCACCACAGTCAGAAATACATTAAAATAGTACATTAATTTCAAACGGACCACGCCACAAGCGACCACAAGTCTATTAGCCCCCCAAAGTTCGAGAAATAGTATATCCTAGAATAAAAGATCGCGATACTTCTAGAACATTCATCGGAGTATAAAAAGTTTATTTGATGACTTCCATTGATAGTTCGTCACTTTGTAGTACCCGGTCTGAAAATTTTACAACGACGGATGAAAGTATACCATTTGCATATTATGCTATTCGAGTCAATATAGTAAATAATACACATGCATAAGACATTTATACACAACAGTACAACGTAACACAACGTGTAATTAGCTCTCGTGTTTTTATTTGCTTTTCTCGGGAAATAGTTCGTTGTTTTTTATAATTTTTGTCGCAAAAGTTGTGTAGAAAGTTCGCGTGCAGACTGGTGTCGGTTTTGAGTCAGTCTGCCCAAAACCTTCCTCTCAGTTAAGTTTTATAGTAACTTCCATTAACTTGACACGGCCGCGTTAGAAACGTAAGTTTTATATCCGTCCTATCGGCACATCCATACTGTTATCAATCCGTTATCGACCATTTTAGCGATACTCCTAATCTGTATCAAAGTTGATTAACTGCAGCTACCAGCGAGACTGTATGCCGTTACCTGTTACATAGTGCGCGTAGTGATTTACGCAGTGGTTTACAAAGTGCTGAAGTTGTTTTATTTTTATGTACAGTATGAGTGCATCGTCCCAAACCCGTATTACTCGGGGTACTGCCAATAAAAATACTTCTTCAATTTCGCCTTAAGTGGTACCTAGTAACCAATACTCGCCTTCTAATGCTGATTTAATGTCAGCCATTAATGAGTTGCGTAATGAGTCCTTATCTTCGAACAAATCAGTGCTTGCGTCATTGTCTGAATTAACGAATAATTTTAATAGATAATCTCTAGTATCTGAGCTTAAAGTGGAAAATGCGAAATTGTGCTCTGAATTAGATGATTTAAAGTTTAAATAAGTTAATAATTAAGTTAATAATTCAGTCGCTACTGGGTATTCTGTACAAACCTCTGCCCTTGTACCTCATCTATTGCAAGAAACATTTGAGCATGAGAGATGCGCCTCCAATGCTATCGTCTATGGTACCACTGAATCTGCTCATTCAACTAATTTCCAACGTATCTTAGATGACAAAACCGCAATCGGTCGTATTTTGGAACCTCTTGGCTATGTTATTCCTGTAGCAACTAGAGTTATACGCCTTGGTAAATTTCGTGAAGGCTCTTCTCGACCCATAAAAAACATATTTAACTCTAAGGAAGAGTCTGATAATATTATCGATATCTATAGCAATTCTAAGCGGAATGGATCTACTTTTCCTGATGGTTTTAGAATTGCTTAGGACAAGACCATCTTACAACGTCAACTTTTACAAGCATGTTATAATGACAGAGCTAAGAAATAAAAATGATGAGCAGGGTCTTAGAATTGTGTATGCAAGTGGTGTTCCAAAAGTCTCTTCTACTCAGTCAAAAAACGGATATACCCGGGTCCAGTCAATAAATCAATCCTAAATACTTTGGATATCGATCTAACGGTCACTGGCTTCTATCAGAACTGTCGTGGCTTAAGGATGAAACTTTTAAATTTTAGATGTAATACTTCCTGTTTTAATTATATATTTTTTGTTTTAACCAAGACATGGCTAACTAATTTTATAAATAACTGTGAACTAGGGTTACTTAATTATATTATTTTTAGATTTGATCGGTGTAGCTTTTCTAGCAACTGTAATCGTGGTGGAGGTGTCCTCATTGGTGTACGTAAGGATATTCCCTCGCACCTTATTACTGTTTCCCAGCATAACATTGAACAAGTTATTGTACACTTCAAGTTATCGTCGTTGGCATGTATAATATGTGGAGTCTATATTTCTCCTCAATCATCTTCATTAATAAATAAAACTCATATGGAATCTGTTGCTCATATTATCAATGAATATCCTGGTTCTTCTTTTGTTTTCTGTGGTGATTATAATATAAATTATAATATCATGGGGTAGAGATGTTGATGGCTTAGCATACTCTTTCTCTTCTGTTTCCAATGCACAATGTATTCCAGAATCATTTGCTTTTTATTTGACTTAATTTTTTGTAATAATCCCAACTTAAAAGTTGAGTGCTCTCTTGAACCTGTTCCTGCAGATAAATACCATCCTGCCTTGAATATTGAGTTACCCATTTATCAGAGTACGCCTTCCTGTTTTCGTGATCAAACCTACTTTAACTTTCGTAAAACTGATTACTTACTGAATATGTTCGTTTATATCATCGTTTGACTGCAGTTCGACTTTTTCATTATTAGATCTTTACTCGGCTATGAATTCTCTCTTTGATGCATTACACCGTTCTATAATTGATTTTGTTCCCAAGTATGTTTTTTATGTATCTTCATATCCACCTTGGTTCTCCAAGGAGCTAAAACAAATATTATTTTTAAAAAAGAAAGCACACCTTAAATTTAAAGCGTTTTCTAATATTTTATAGAGAGTTTTCCCTACTTCGTGCCAAGTTTAAATATGAGTAAAAAAAGTGCTTGCGTAACTATGCTAAAAGAGCTGAACAATTATTAAAAAAGAATCCCCTTAGTTACTGGAAGTTCATTAATTGTAATCGTTCTGATAATGATATTCCCTGTCTTTCAATGGATCTGTCTCATCGGATAAACAAGGTGCTGCTGATCTATTTGCCTCTTACTTCTCATCTGTGTATTTAAATGATCAGTGTGTACTCAATCTTAATGACTTAAATATTCCACCACTCGATGTATCTAACAATATTTCCATCAGTGTTGTTGATTTCTTCAATAGCCTATCTGCACTTCATGGAATATCGTCCGTTGGCCCTGATGGTCTCCCCAGTGAGTTTTTGTTTCAGTTGAGATCTATTATCTCTTAACCTCTATGGATTACTTTCAATAGGTCCTTAAATGAAGGCATTTTTCCTTCAATGCTTAAATTTAGTTCTGTTACTTCGATTCTTAAATCGGGTACTCCTTCATCAGTCTTAAATTTCAGACCTATTTTAATTCAATCTCATATTGCGAAAATATTTGAATCGTTGGTTTTGAAAGAAATTCAATGCCCAGTTAATAATATTCTAATGGAAGAGCAATATGGGTTTCGTCCTGGTTGTTCCACTAAAACAGTAGTTCTCAACCTTTTTTGATTCATGTCACCTTTAGCCACTAGAATCAAACACTGCGTCACCCTAACATCAAAATAATAAACAATCTTAGCTGTATATTTTAAAATTATTCTTTTATTAAAAAAAAAATACAGTATACAAAAACGTTGACACTTTAAATTTAAACAGATAAACTTTAAAATAGCAAAAAAAAAAATAACTTTGAATTTTGAGGTATGTTATGTACATGACAGTGGCGGTATAGGTATATAATATATTTAAATATAGAAATAAAAAGATTGTTTTCGAAAAAATTAATTTTTTAATTTTTTTTTTCTTTTCCTGTTAAAATTCTGCGTCACCCCTAAACTAGGTCCATGTCACCTTAAGGTGAAATTTCACCCCGGTTGAGAACTACTGCACTACATCATGCAATCTCCTATTTAATAACTTTGTTTTTGAATCATTCCAACAGCATTTGCAAATTGATGTGATTTATACTGACTTTAATAAAGCTTTTGATTTAGTTGATCATTAGGTTTTAATTAAAATTCTTAGCAGTTATGGTTTTGGCGAGCCATTTTTGTCATGGATTATCTCTTATCTTAGTGATCGATATCAATGGGTAAATATTTTTGGAACCAAATCTAAGCTTTTCTTAGCTTATTCTGTCGTTCCTTAAGGTAGACATCTGTCCCCTTCATTGTTTTCTCTTTTTGTTAATAATATCAGCCGAGTATTGCGTCATTCTCGTATTCTATGCTTCGCTGATGATATTAAACTCTACGTGCGTGTTGGTTCTATTGATGATTGTCTTCATCTCCAAAGTGATCTGGATAGTTTTGTCAACTGGTTTAAAAATATTGACTTATCCTTAAATATATCTAAATGTAAAATTTTAACTTACACACGTAGTCATTCACCAATAATTTATTCCCATAATATTTTAGGTTCTGAAATTTTACGTGCTGATGAATCTGTTATCGATCTTGATTTCAAGCTTACCAGCTCACTTGATCCACGACCACATATTGATATGGTACGTGTAAGGCCTTGAAAATTCTTGGATTAATCAGCAGGCTGGCTAAGGATTTTAAACTAGATTCATCATTTAAACTACTATATTGTACTTTAGTACGAACTGTATTAGAATATAGGTCCATTTCCCCAGCACCCCCACTTTCAAATTTCGGGTCCGATCCGGTCCAAATCGTTTGTACCTCGTTTGTACCTGATTGTACCTCTAGTCCCTTCGTTTATACCTCAACAGTTTTTAAGTTATCACAATCTTAATTGTGGGGGTGCTGGGGAAATGCCTGCACCCCCACTTTCGAATTTCGGGTCCGATCCGGTCCCAATCGTTTGTACCTCGTTTGTACCTGACTGTACCACTAGTCCCTTCGTTTGTACTTCAACAGTTTTTAAGTTATCCCTGTTTTAGTTTTGAAGGTGTTGGAGAGATGCTTGAACCCAGCTCGACCTTTAAATTTCGGGTCCGATCCGATCCCAAAGTTTGTACCTCGTTTGTTCCTGATTGTACATCTAGTCCCTTCGATTGTACCTCAACGGGCTTAATTAATTCCAGTTTTATTTACAGGGGTGACGGGGAAATTACCCTTTTACCCTGGGACATGAAAACAGTGTATTGAAAGTTAAATTTTTTCTATAATACGTTTGTTAACGGATATCAATTTATACCTGTCTTACTATCAAGAACATTTTCAACATTTTTTAAGTTCGTGTTAGTAAAATTTTTAAAATTGTGCATAATTTTGTATTTTCCGCATCAAATGTATTTCAATGACTAGTGTAAGTGTAGGCGTATATCATATTCACATTTACAATGTATTTTTAATAAAAATTGAATAAACAAACGGTTGAACATAATAATTTCTATATGTTATAGTTGTTTACGTATTAATCAAAAGTAATTTCATTCTGTTTTCATAAACTATATACACAATTATTTTTTATTCACTATTTAAAGATATGTATTTTCTTTATAAAAAATAAAAAATAAAACGGTCGTATTTAAATTGATCGAACGGTATTTTATTTTGATTATTATAACTCTAATATTGACATTTTCTCATAATAAACAGTTTTGCTAAATTTTTTTGCTAACCACCTATTAACACAAAAATTACTCACATATATTTAACGAGAAATTATTGAATTTTGATAACATCCATAATAACCAGATTAAAAGCCAACAATTATAGAGGATTTTTTCAGTATTTGATGGAATAATCTTTTCTCAGATAAAATAATATTATCGCAGAGCAGATGATGTCGGATTATAATAAAATTATGCCGTCGGTCCTTTTGTTGAAACCGTTGACAATTCGTAGAAATATACACTGACGGTTTTTTTCTTATTATAATTATTAACTCACCTATGACCAATACATCAATGTTTCACCACGCCATCGCCGCGCTGGAGTTGTTTGTCGCCTTCTGTACTAGATGATTATTTTTAATTATCTACCACATAACAAATATCACTTACTTAGTTCAATGAATATGTATTGAGAAAATATATTCTAGTATTCTAGCTTTTTGATGTTTAGTTATTTTATTTTCAATCACAACCAGTAATGATTTACTAGACTTTTTTGGTTATTTAGGCCTCTTATATAATTTAAACATTTTAAAGAAACTTTTGGTTGATTTCATACAACAATTTTCTTTGGATGTTATAATTAAATTTTAAGTGTAAACTAACTTAAAATAAAATAAAAAATAATATATAAATAATAAAAAAGATTTAACTCGACATTTGACTTAAATTTAGTTAATTTTAAACCGTTAAAAAAATATATTCCCGATCAAAGTCATAATCCGAACGAAAAATTACGTGTACCTAAATAATTAATAAATAATAATTAAATAATCATAATAAACAGGCAAATTTAATTACACAAACTACATGGTAAAATATTTCAATATTTGAGTTCTAATAACAAAATAAATACCATTGAATCAATTTGAATAAGACACATATTACGTTTTATTAAGTAATAAAATAAATATATATTTTAAATAGTAAATTAAAAAGAAATACGTATATAGTTTTTCAAACAAAATTAAAGTAAAGTTGATTAGTATAATTTTTGTAACAATTTTCAAACACATATATTTATATTCAACCGATTGTATTTTAATTTGTTTTTATTAAAAACGCATTGAAAATTTGAATATGATGTACGCCTACACTTATACTAGTCATGGAAATATATTTGAAGCAGAAAATGCAAAATTCCAAATCATTTAAAGCAAATTTCCCCATCACCCCTGTAAATAAAACTGGGATTAATTAGGCCCGTTGAGGTACAATCGGGAACAAACGAGGTACAAACGTTTGGGATCGGATCGGACCCGAAATTTAAAGGTCGAGCTGGGTTCAAATATCTCTCCAACACCTTCAAAACTAAAACAGGGATAACTTAAAAACTGTTGAGGTACAAACGAAGGGACTAGAGGTACAATCAGGTACAAACGAGGTATAAACGATTGGGACCGGATCGGACCCGAAATTCGAAAGTGGGGGTGCAGGCATTTCCCCAGCACCCCCACAATTAAAATTGTGATAACTTAAAAATTGTTGAGGTACAAACGAAGGGACTAGAGGTACAATCAGGTACAAACGAGGTACAATCGATTGGGACCAGATCGGACCCAAAATTTGAAAGTAGGGGTGCTGGGGAAATGGACCTTTAGAATATGGCATGGTTGTTAGTTATCATAGGTAAATATTTAAACTACAGTAAAATTAGTCAGCAAGTATATAATATAGCAAAAATTAGTGTATTAAATGTAGGTATTGAGTTATTATTTAGGTAGTGTGAAGTAGGCAGAACTGTGGTTCTGACTACACTTTCCTATCATTATATCAATTTTTATAATTTCGTTATCAGATAATAATTGATTTGGATCAAAATATTACCATAAAAATACATAATAATATTATACATTTATACAAATTATGCATATGCATAATTACAAAATATTTGACAAAATGAGTAAGTCTTGTCTTGGGGGGGTATGGCCCCTATGACCCCCCCTAAATCGCCACTGGCCCTGACAAATAAAAGACATGTCTTTATTAGCTATGTCTTGTTTCCAAACAACCACATCATGATATTAAGTACTGAAAAATAAATTTGTGGTCACTGTGTAAAAACTATATGGTTAGCGTGGCGTCGCTGTGTCTTTTCTGTGGTGACACACAATGTGGCTCGTGCGAATCGGGCCAATAATACATGGTTTTATTAGAAGGCACTCAATATTCGGAAACATAGATGCAGGCTTTTAGGCTTTTAAAAAAGTATCTGCTTTGTCATTGCCGATTAGATTAGATGATTATTATTTTTAATGCACGTAAACCAGCGATAATGTCATAATAGCCTTTGACATTCGATAAAACCGACTGCCAGACAATTATATTCACATAGGTATATAAAAATTATTTAGTTTTTAAAACCATATCTATAAAGAATAATACGACTATATGAATAAATAAATAACTATTTCAAATATGTTCTGTTTATTGACAGGAAGAGCACTAACCTACCATTGTTTGTTTCATATTATATCACTATTGTTCTTTTTCAAATGATATAATCGTAAAAAAAATAGTTAATTTTACTAAAAATTCTGAATTCGTTTCCGCTATACAAATTAATTTATTTTAACAACAGCAAATACTCATCTTCTATTAGTCACCTTAAGTTAAAAATATTTCTGCGCACGTTATACTGTAAGTTAATGTACTTGACAAGCTATTTTACTAAATTTTTCTGAAAACAACCACGAATAAAATTGAAAACCAATCGATATTTAACATGATTTCGAGTTTAAACATTGCTCTTATACTAGTTCCAATAGTATACCAGTTTTGTTTCTCTTTAATTGTAGATTTTTCATTACGCCATATTTAATTAAATAATTTAATATATTCCGAAATAAAAGTAATTTTCCAACTTTTTGGAAGCAAATTTTGGTTTCGTTGGTTCTTTACTTAATTGGCAATTAAAAATAAAGCTATGCGTAACCTAGAATTTATTAAACGTACGTGTAATCCTTTTACTAACCCTAATCCTTTAAAAGTATTTATTGCTCACTTGTTCGCTTCAAGTTAGATTATTACCATCTCATCTGAACTAATAATACAATAAAACAAACTACTATGTTAAAATCGGTTCGAAATATTTTTTCCGCTTCATTTAATTTAAAATTAACATCTATTGACATCCGCATGGTTCTTATAGTATTGTTTAAAATGTCCTCAACCATTCACTACTAAAATACCGTCGTATATTTTTACTCTCTAAGTTTCTTTATGAATTAATATTAAATGATATTGATCTCCCATAAATCATATTCTTAATACACTTTTAAATTATTGCCGAAATACTAGAAACTCTAAAACACATTATCCTAGATCTTCTAAAAAAAATTCAGTTTTAAATTCCCCATCTAACCTCTTAATGGATGTTGGCAACACCTTTGTTTGTGATTATTTATAATGTATTTTTCCCGCTTACAAAGTAATTTTGTATATCTTTTCTTTACTCTGTGTACTATATTATCTTTGTTTTATTTTTCTCATTATATTTAGTTGATTATTTTCATTAAGATAAGATATTTTTTCACCGTTATATTATAATTTATAATTTTGCGAAAAATCTCACAACCGTATATTTAATTAAACGAATAAAAAATAAATATTGATAATTTACATAAGTACATTATAAAATTAAATAAAAGGAATATATTACAGACAGGAGCCAGTCGATTGATGTAACCTTTATCCGTAAACAGATGTTTAAAATGTGATATCTTAATTTAGCCAATAAATTTCATTGAATATTTTTCAACTGTTTCAGATATGATGTTGGCAATTTGGCAAATGAGTCCAATGGAGCCGCCCAGCTTTATAGCGGAACCGCCAAGCCTAATTTATTTTTCCAACACTACAGGTACATTGATAAACTGCCAGGGACAAGGAAACCCTCAGCCCAACGTCACTTGGTTGGATCGCAACGACCGTATCGTAATGGACATACAAAGACTCAGGTACTTTACACTGAATTATATCATTATACAAATTTATCAAACTATAGTAAGGTGTACAATTATATTATCACAATACATCTGTATACGTATTAGAATATTCTGCAAAATGTAATCAGTTTAGTCAAGTAGAAATATAGGTATTGATAAATTAAAAGTGCAAAATTTGTGCTTTAACATTTTAATAATACACGAATGCCCGAGTAATAATCATTATATGAAGATTTATTATGTTTGATTTATTTAATTAATAACCGTCGAATACATTAGAATTAATTTGAAATCATTCAAAGGACACGCAGTAATTTTAATTTATACCATCCTCTAGTACGGTATTGAAAATTCAATTAAATAACAACAAATACTTAAATTAAAAGTATTTTTTTTTTTTATGAACAAATATTTCGGGTATAAGCGGTACTTACTTATGTAGAAGCTGCAGGAAACTCCATATTATACACGAAAGTGAAACATTTAAATAAAGACGTCGTTAGATCATTTTTTACGTTATTTTTGATATAATATGATATTTTCAATACTTGCATTCGTTTTGGCAATTTTTATTAATGACTTGTTAATAATGAGTATCGTTTTAAAATCCTCCGTATTTTTTATTTACTCAAGCAAAATATTAGAAATCGAATCGATTGCAACAATAACAACGACATAAATTAATAATTATAATACTGTGCAGTCACGTATAAACCTTGTGAGAATAAAAATTGCATCTGCTCCAGCCGGAATAATTTCGTTCTGATAATTGTATCCCGAGTTCCATGGGTCATATTATTATATTGACGAATGAAACGTCGATAATATAATAATACGTATTCTATACGTACGAAATAAACGTATCGGTTCCGAAATTTATTTTCTGGAGCTTTTGACTGTATTATGCGGTTACGTGAGGTCATATAGTGAATAGAGTTTAAATGGAAAATTATAGTTTTCCATTTAAACTCTATTCACGATTTTTTTTTTATTACTTATTTTTTATTTTTTTTTTTACTACTTATGTTGTGTAATATAAGAAAAAAAAACCTATCGCGCTCCCAACACAATATCTTTATGGTGCGTGTAATCCTGTCATTATCTTTTTTCTGCTCTCTCTCTCTATCTTTTCGTTATTCAATTTAGTCACCGGTTTACCGTAAAAGATGTCTACTCACGGCTAGCTACCACTTCTCTTACAATGTTCAATATTTACACATCAGATCAGCGTCAATTTACAAGTATTCGTATTATACCACGTACTTGAAACCGATTAAGCGACCGCGGCAAAACTCGCGATAATTACGTTCCACAACAACCCCTACGTACCGGTGTCATTATCGGTATTGGATTTAGAAAGAGCGCAAGGATGACATTCAGATCCAGGTCATAGTTAGATTCTATCAATGGCGTCAAACAGTACATTTTTTCATGTGTATTACTCGAAATATATCTAAGTTTTATCATCAATTATTGGATAATATGATTCAACAAATTATACGGATGTTGAACAAAATTATGAAATCGCTTGTTGGACATTGATTTGTTTTTAACTCATTATTATTATGTCATTTTAACATTTATTGAAAAATGAAATAGATAAGGTTTATGTCAATCAATTTTCATTTTTGAATTGGCTTCTGTTTATCAGTTGTAACCAAACATCCCACAACACTGTATGTGTATGTGTATCCTACATGTGTCACTGTAGCATATTATATACACGCGTGATTACCAATGTATATATCACATGTATATTTTAATAAAAAATTTTCTAATACGCCGCTCTTATTTGAAAATATCTTTCTGCGACGTTATGGATAGTAAAAAGCCTATTAGTATTTTAGTCAGTTATCTCTATATAAACTAATAGTCAAATGGTTTTATTATTCTATGGTTTATTTTTATTACTTTTTTACGTAGTAGAATAATAATGTTAATATTTTGGGGTCAGGGGTCTATCCAGCCACAAGAAAAATCAGGGGTAGCAGCTGCTAATATTGAACCCTTCAATATGCTCCACTGTATGTGTGTGTAGACGCATGAGGACGTACTGCAGGATGTAGTGCAGTGAATGTACTGCAGGATATTGAGGACATACGTTTGCATATCTTCGGTCTTGGAACCATTCTTATTACAATATTTTACGTAGAAAACAAATTAACACTGAAATAATATAGGATCATATACCCAACGTCAATAATACTTTCGGTTATACGTTCCGGCTGTAACGAAAAATTTATAATATCTGCACGAAAGAACAAAATATGAGGGCAATTCGTTATGTGCTGGAATGTTATAGTAAAATATACATAGGTAGATTATAGGTACCGACATAATCAAGGTTGGATTAGTTTTTCTAACGGTCACGGAAAATTTGTGACCAAGAGGGCTCAAATTATAATTTTTTATGATATTACGAAAAACTATTTATAGTTAATCAAAGTAATATGATATATAATTTACATAAAACCATCCCCCAAAATCTGTGTGCCATATTGCCACGATAAAAAGTTCTAAATTTAAATGTATATTTATTATTTATGATGTTTTGAATCAGAAACGGTCAAAACTCATATTTTAATCCAGAAAAATAGTGTTATATGCAAAAAATTAAAGCTCAGGCTTATCTGTCAAATCTGGAAGAAACCAAATAAACACCTTTGTTAAAAAGTACTAAATATTGAATACAAACTGTAATAACAGTAAATAGTTAGAACTTATAAGTAATAATACATTTAAATTAAAGCATAGAAACAAGTATATGACACGTGTCCCAAGAGTAATTTTTTTGTTATTATTGTAAATGTTAACAATTTGAAACTGACCATTATGAAAAACTTGTGGAACACAACAATAATTTATCATTCAAGTAAATCTAAAAAAAATTTTAACGAATAGTACAATTATCAACATTTAGTTTATAATAATATTTATGCATACATCATTAATTGAAAAATATTTTAATTCTACTTTAAAGCTGTTAAGACAGGCTGTGTACTGTGGTAGTATTTACTGTATTCTTCTCTCGCGTCTGTGTTATAAACATTTAATTAAAAATCAATTTTTTTTCTTGAATTTTAAATCTTAAGCCTAGAATAATTTTTTGAAATTCTAATAAACTACTACCGATTATTCCGACGAATATCCTATTTCTAAAGCTATATGGTAAAAAAAGTAACGGCGTACTTTAAAGCAAGCCAACTACGACTTATTATGGATAATGTATTTAATTGGTGTACAGTATTTAGTTTATACAGTGTTTAAGTACCACGGCAACATATTCCACTAGTCCTAGTATAAATATATAGTAAATTATATTATATACTCAAACCTAAATATCATTTGAAAAATATCACATACTCGTACATATTTTATTTAAAAATGTAGATTGAAATTAATTACATTACAAACTAGAATATACATTTAAAAATGCATATTATATTATTATATTAAATAGAATAAGTATAGTAATAATTATATAGTACGTAGCTGCTCTTCGTCTACCAAAAAGTTTACTGGTCTCCCTATCCACGTACCCTCGAAATAATCAACAGTTGGTTAAAAATCTACTACTGTGCTTAATTTTTTACGTAGCAGTTTGCATTGACAAGGTCTTCAAAGTATATAGAAATTATTGCAGAGATGGGTGCAAATGCTAGAGATGATGGTTTTTAACTTTATACGCAAACATTACGCTCGAGAAAGACCAATTTTTAATCTATTAACTGCATTTCTCACTATATACATTGAGTGAAATTAAAAAAACATTCACCTACGGATTTCAACATCTTATGTAAACGATCCTTCAAATAAAGCGCCTAATCGATAACTATATAGTTTTTGGCATTAAATTATCAAAATATGGGCACTGTATTTTTAATCACAACTTCCATATTGGAGGTTATAATTTTATTCATGAGAAAAATTTTTTTACTATTGACATATTTCGATTTAGAAATATTGTGACTTTCTCACAGTTTATATTTTATAACGTAAAAATCATGTTCGGTGTTTAAACGGAAAAACTACCCGTTCACCAACAGTTTCAACGTTATATTTATTATAGTGTCGCATCATTATGATAATACACAGTTGTGCTACAGTAGTACAGTATATTTCACGAAACTTTACGATATTTGTAAGGCTTAGATCTCTCTGGTGGTAAGCATCATTGCGGCAGTCGCGGTGCGTTTTACGACTTCTTGCGGTAACCGTATACGCTGTATAGTGATGTGCAGCAGCTGCCGTGATATTAAATATTTTCAAGAGAATACTACTCGTCGTTCTACTCGTGTATACATATATATATATATATAATGTACATGTACAGTTGAAACTTAAAAGCAACGCTGTCGTTGCGCAATAACAGAACAAACCTCTGTAGCCGTTAGCCGCGGTAAACGTTCAACGACTTAGTAGGGTACTGGAGCAGGTTTTAGAAAATCATGTTTTAAAATGTCAAGTATTAGAATACCAAGTTTTAGAAAATGAATGTTTTCTAGAATATAGAATATATATTTGTAGAGTGCAGAATTTTAGAAAAAAAAATTGTTTTTATTTATTTTCATAATTAACAATTTAAACTATTAGCAATAGCTCTCATAAATTCATTCAAATTATAATTGGGATCATCAGCAATTCGTTTACAAATATCTAATAAGTTCTTATTTTGTATCTCATTATACTCTTTTTTTTTTTTTAATATTCTATTGGAAATGAACGATTCGATTGTTGCTCCAGTCTCATGTTGTTCTTTTTGGATTTTTGAGATGAACAAATGTATCCCAAGATGTGTTGATAATAAAAAATGTACTTTGTTATATGCTATCTTTTTACTGCATTAGAAGTTTTGGAATTTCATTGATAGTTTGACTATTGACTGATAACATTTCTATTGAGTAACTGGGTTCGTAACGTGTTGCTTTTTTTTCTAAACCTCATTCGAATTTTTCCAAGCACATAGTTTTCTTCAAAATACGTCACTAAATCAATTTTATCATCATCAAATTCAGATTTTAAAATACACCACTTTTCCTTCACTTTTTCTGGTAGCGAAAATGCCAAATTTTCAACTTTACAAGCTCGTAAATTAAACTCGAGTAAAGTTTAATGTTTTACTACCAGTCAGCGTTGGAATCATATAATACATCAACTAATGTAAATTAAAAAAATATCCCGAATTCGGTATTCACCAAAAGGAAAAACGTCATTAATTGCATTAATCGCTGTCTGTTCAAAGTCAGTTATTATTTTTTAAAAATACTCCATTTACTTGTATATATTTATTTAAATTAGAAAATAACATTTTATATAAATCTTCGTCTTTGTCAGTCAATAATGAAAATACTATTGGAAATACCATTTAATTTTCACATCGTGTAATTGAACCCTGTATTATATTTAATTGCTTAAATAATTTAGGATAACATTTTATCTAAATTACAATATTTCGAATTTATTGAATAATTACAATTATCAGTTGTTGTAAAAATTATAATTTAATTATTATTTCGTTTAACTAAGCATTTTTTTCCAATTATGCTATTTATGATAATTCTTCAAAACCAAAAATTTGATTTGGTTCTTTTAGATTGGTTTTTCTTAGTCTTTTTACCATTAATTAAGTAACGCATTTTAGTACTTGAGAAGCTATAATATTTCTCACCTATGAAATTGGTCCTTGATAAATTGCATATGATTTATCATTAGTCTCAGCTGCCTTTCTTTTAAAAAATTTTTAACTTTTTTACATTCAACCATATCAATGGTCCAACATTTTAAAAAGCTTACCTTTATCATCAGGTATGTGTGTGTTGGAAATAGTGGTCATATAAAACTCGGCTGCGCAATCACGACATCTCCAATAATAAACTAGTTTTTCATCGCTTTTACGTTTATAAATTTTATTAAAAATCTATAAAAAAAAAAACTTCATCTACACTTAACATATTATGTTTTTAATGTTTTTAACGTAAATGTAAGATTTAAAACGCTTGTATTTTGAATTTTAATACGGTTTCAAATTGATTATCAATTGAATAACCCAACATGTAAGACGTACTAACGTATATGATTTTACGGCACTGATATATTGTGTACGCGTACTGAACTATAATCTCATACATGGAACATTATAGTACGTAAAGGTATCCCGTAAAATGTAATTCATTGACAATATTAGGTAGTAAGCAGGGCTCCTATCGTTGACCGCGAACAATGTGTTATTGTAAACAATAACACACCCCCATACAATGTATATTGGCCATTAATGCCACCAATCTGCTCTCATAACAAATATAACTATACCATCAACGATTTAATGTACCAGAAAAATAATTTTTACTTCGATAATCGTATTGTAAACTAAATACGTATTCTAATATTAAATTATATATTATTTTCTAGAACATGGATTTTCTGAAATATTTTTTTTCTTGAACATTGCTTTTCTAAGATTCAGTTTTCTAAGATTCAGTTTTTTAAAACTTGCACCTTCTAAAACATACACCCAAATCACGTATTAGCTATAGTTCAGTGTGCACAAACTGTTAACACAACAGCCTTTCTCAACTTTTACGCACAGTGGTTGACCTGAAATAGTTCACCGATTCTTCAAGTGATCATTAAGAAAATAATGTTCAATATGGACAACCACAAACCCTTAATTCTTTCGATTACCGCAGTTAAAAGAAACTATAGTACTCTTCATTTGTTTCCAAAATATTATATATTTATAAATAATGTAATGTATACAATATAATATATTATACATTACATTAACACTAAATATTCTATATTTAAGAACTCAAGAATACTAGTGAATACTCGAATTGTATTAAACTAACATCACGATTCTTATGTATGGGTGTAACTCTACCGTAACGCAGGGAAACGAAATGCCTAAGTAATATGTACCGATATGAGTATTCCATATTATGGGATAGCATGTACTGCAGTACAAACAATAAACTAAGACCACTTGGAAATCAACAAAATCTGGCAATAGCAATACGTTTAACAAAAATACTCTTAATGGCTCAACTATTTTAAATTATAAACGGCTTAACGTTCTACCAGATGTTAAGTGTAGAATTAATTAAACTTAAATTAAATTTAATGAAGTGTAGAATCAGTTTAAGCAAGGCATTAAATACGATAATAGGGCATAATATACGTGTATAATACACAAATTATGGCATAGGGACAAAAATACTTTGATTGTTCAATTTCAGTTAATTTTAATCAAATGCACTTATGTCTAAAACTAATATTTTCAATAACTCAACAAACTATACTTCTAACGAAAAATCTATTAACTGTTGCGTGAACTGTAATCAGGCTCCCAGGAATTTAAGATTAAATCATATAATTGTTAGCTTAGTAAATTAATAACTTATTTATCTTACACAAGCTCTGCTTAGTGAATACAAATGCATTGTACAATTATATTATAATGATTTAAAATTGTTTTAGTTTGAATAAAGAAAAATTGTAATATCCCAGCGAACTAGAAAGCCCATATTTTAGATTCTGAATGGAATGAAGAATGTATTGATTTTACAATGATGTGTGTTTTTTAATTTTTTTATTTTTGTGTCTGTTGACACGATTTGGGGCAGTAAAAATGCTTCAATTTCCTGATGTAGCAACTTTTCTGAAAGGAAAGTGAATCAAGTTGGTACTTAGGAAGGTCAAAAGTAAAAAATTTTCAATATTTTTAAATGCGACAGGAAAAACCCTAAAAAATTGAGGGAAAACCGGGAGTTTTTACGCAAAACCAGTTTTCGACATACTCAAATTTTTTATTTTGCTATAACTCAAAACTAAGCGATGTAAATACTTGAAATTTTCACCAAATGTTTAGATTAGCGTTCTCTATATACCGTTAAATTTTCAAAGTTTGATTTTTATTGAGCTATTTATAGACAATTGAAATTTTCAATTTTTTTAAGTATTTTTTTTTAAAATAACGATAAAAATGTTTTGGCTGCCCAGAAAATCTTGAAAATTTATTACAAGGTTTCTTATAAGTTGTTCCTTAACTGATCAAAAAAAAAAACTAAAATCGTAAGTCTCAATTTTATTTTATAAGTGCTCAAAGTTCCAATTTATACGAAATATGTAAAAATTGCGAAAATTTGCAAGTTATTTTGTAGATAAAGATTCATACATTTTTCTGTTCATACTTAAAATTCAAAATTTTAACGTTAGGTTATCTTTAAGCTACTCTTCAAAATTCTTTAAAAAAATTTCTTCCGGACTTAGAGGAAAACATTTTATTACTGTTTGAAATTTTAATATTTACGAAATTGCATAAAATAGCGATTTATTCTTAAACGATTTTAAATATTTGTTATAATTCAAAAAGTATAAGTCGCAGATTTTTGAAATTTCTACCAGCTGTTAAGATTGGCATTTCCTTTATGTCATATTTTTTTCAAAATATTATGTTGATTTTTAAGCCACTTATAGGCATTTAAAATATTCGATTTTTTTACATATTTTTTTTATAATCGGTGATAAAAAAAAATTGGCTCATACAAAATACTTGAAAATTTAATAGAAGATTCCACAGAAGTAGTTCTTAATGTCATTAAAAAATTATTAAAATCCATAGGCACAATTTTTTTTTATAAGCGTTTGAACAGCGAATATTGACATAAAATTTCATGTAAAATATAATATAATGTATAATATTCTAGACTGACAAACTATGTCGCTGTATGCAACTGCCAACCCATCCTAGTTGAAAAATATATTTATCGTTTCAAAATATAATGTACTTTTTACAATTATTATAAATAACAATTTATTATATCCTAGACAAACATATTAACTCCGTTCAAAATCGTTATTCGTATACATAATATCTATCATTGCATTCAAATTTAACAAATCCATTGTAATAATGACCTATCCTATAATCGAGGTGCATCGAGGTGGACTCCACCCCCAACTGTACAGCAGAGCGAGGCCCATCCGGTTCTTTTTTTTTTTTATTTTTATTTTTTTTTTTTTGTGTCTGACGACACCTTTTTATATGTGTATGTTTGATTAAATATTGGGTCGGTGGATGGGTGGACAAAAAACTTTGCTTCTTTTGTTAAAATAACATGCCTCACCACCGTTACTAACTAAAGTTAGTGTATACACCGCATAAATTATGGCGTGGGGATACCTTATCAAACGATTTTAACGCTCATATTCCAAATTATATATATAAGTATACAAAGTAGACTAAATAATCTGTAATAATGTCTCGTATAATCACACCGATTATTATTACAAACCGGGTTTAATTAACGGGTAATTTAAAGGTCCCAGTAAAAGTTGTATATTTTACATCAGTTATTAAGATTTCTATTTTTTAATGACTATACGAACGTTATTATGGTTGGATTATCCTTATTATATTAATATATTATTAATATTCATTGCTAGAAAAATATTTTACCTCCAACGACTATTTTATTGTATCGAGTTTAGGGTTTATGTTTTACGCACCATACGAACGATTTACGTGTAGCTACAACTTTTATTTTTTGACGCATAAAATGTCTGTACAGAAATCTTGCGCATGGCGTTCAAATAGATTTTTTGAGAAAAAAAAACGAAAACATTATCTTCTAAAATTGAATTAAGTGAGGAATACTAATATTATGTAATGTTATTATACCGTAAATATTTTTTATTTTACTTTTCTTCATATTTAAATCACGATTTAATAATAAAAATATAACATAACATTAAACTACGTCCATATATACTTAACCAAATTTTCAATTTTTTTCAATTACAATACGTCCATCGGTCTTATTATGAACAATTTTTATCGGTGTCTTGGATGTCATTATATTTAAGCATAATGTGCTCGCAGCGTTCGAAATGAATGAACGGATTATAAGTGTATTATGATAATTACGAGCTTTTACACTTGATACTGCAGCGTGTGAAATTATATAAAAACGAGATATGAATTTTTCTAACCCAGTTGAATTCCAGCAAAAAAATAAACCTCAGAAATAACACTCGTACAATATGTGTATAAAATGTGCATAATTTGTTTACGCATACCTACCTGTTACACCCGTACTTGTTCGTCGTATTTGTCTATATGATATTTACAAGGTACACTCCACCCAATACGTAAATAATTATTTACGCTTCGGCTGTGCAAGAATTTTTTAGTTTCCCCCTCCCTCCGCTGTCCACAAACTACACCATTCGTATACGTACAGGTGGTTTCATCGCAGTTATATAATTATTATTATTATTATTATTATTATTATTATTATTATTGTTTTTTTTATTTTTTACATTTCGTTCGTTTGTTTTTATTTAAATTTAAATTTTTATTTTCAGGGAAACACAACCGAATGGCAACTTGTACTTCCCACCGTTCCCCGCACAATTGTATACGCCAGAAGTGCACGCAGCGACTTACAAATGTGCCCTGGAAAATCCGGTGGGTAGGATCATCTCGAGGGAGTCCAGAATTAAAGCCGGTACTTGGATCTGCGTAAATATTTAATTATTCATTTTTCACATCAATCCCGTTATCTTCTTCAACGGTATTAATATTTTTTCATCCCTCCTCCCGCCATCAAGGGGAGAGTTGTTCTGCCAACTGTTATCATATAACGTATATCAATGATTCTCAGTCTTTTTACAACTGGTACTTCCCTGAGGAGCAACATTTTTTTCAACACCCTCCTCCCTTAAAATAAAAATGAAAATTTAATACTTTATAAGTGTATAACTGACATTTTTTAGAACAATTGTGATGATCAGTGGAATGACTGTATTTGGTAAAGGTAGAATCTGTATTTGAATTTTCTGGGTTTTAATGTAATCTATACTCATTTCTACCACTCGAAACTTGCTCACCTCTCTCTACCATTCAAAATAAATTCACCGTCCACCGAGAGGTGATATTGCACCCGTTGACCACCACTGATGTATATTAATCGTAATAGCATCTGCACTAGTTCAAAAACACTGCAGTCGGTACGATTCCGAAAAACTTTACAAGGTTGGCGGCGACGGAGTATAATAAATTATAATAGTATTGCTATTGCCTCTTATTTGTATATTATAGATAACCGCTATATAGCGCAGGGAAATAATATCCAGCACACGTGAATATTTGATTTTATGGAATACGATTCTTGCGGGTAATGTTGAAAGTATCCGCTGGGGTGGGGGACCTAAAAAATTTTCCGTAACAAATCAGAGTAAAAACCGATATCACAATAACTATAACATGAGATGAATTGCACACAGTCCCATACAAAACAGTGTTATTATTCATTTGTCTTTTGATATTGGCTCATGATTAAATTATTATTACCTTTCTGAGGATGTATAATCACAAAATGTAATTTCCTACACACGTTTTGCTCCGTTTTCAATCTAAATATATTAAAAACTTTACTATCCCACAATCGTGACTCAAAAGCTTCAATCGAAACCATGATATGTTATAATCGAAATATTATATTGAAAATACTAAGATGAAACTAATTTTTGCTATTTTCGTATAAATACTAAATTACATCCATAACATATATTTTTTGACACAAGTTTAGAATGTATAAATTTCAAGATATTAAAGTTAATGAACAATGTTAACTAATGTTTTAACATATTTTTAACCATAATTTGATAATATTAACATGATATCGTACGCTATATTGAATCCCAAATATTTCATTATTTCAATTTGTTTTTTGCAACTAACTAATATATTTAAGAATAAATTAATTTTGTATGATTTTATAAATTAAAATAAAAATTTAAATGAACAGTAAAAATGTAATATTGTAAACTATTTTATGAGATAATTTGAATTCTAAACTTTTCAATCACTAATCTATTCACTCTTACATCACCCAGTCAAACCGTGTTCCATTTCACCTTATTTTATTCATGCGTATTATACGTATAATTGTTTAAAAATCAAATCAGCTGAACGTGACCGATTTAAGTATACTGTTCTTATAAACAGCCTCCAAGTATAAGCCTCGTGGAAATGTGTTTTATTTAAAATTTTTTTTTTACTGCATACGATCTTTATACATTTTTGAGTAAACAATAAACAAAATATTACACAGTACACGCTATGGAGTTTAATTCCAAATATTTTTGCTAAAAAAAATAATACACAGTAAAAACATAAAACAAAAATGTATTATTTAAATCAAACACTCGAAAAATTAAAAAATATTTTTGAAACTTGTGCATGTTATTGTTACTATCTCATTACAGTTCAATACTATAATTGACTATTCAGTTTCGAAAAGACAGTCAAATAAAATTATCTATCAACTAGTAAATTATATTGCTTTCTAAAGTTAAACCCCAATTTCATTAAAATGGTAATTCTATACGTTACGTTTCTATGACATTATATTACCTAAACTCAAAACTTAATTTGCCTTAAACTTTCAATGGTAAAAGTTAAATAATTTGAAGTCAATCAAGTAATTCAATTAAAAGTTTCAAGAGGTATTGATAATCAATAAACAAAACTGTTTGAATTATTTATTAATTTTGATTTAGTAATATAATATATTCTATGGACATGTTGAAATTAAAAATTAAAATAATATTCAATTTTATTTATAACTACATAGCAAAATTATTAAGATTGAAAACGATTTCGAAAAAACCTTATTATAATATTTTCAAAGAGGCTAAATTCTTTTGTTGTATATTAGAAACGAATTTTATTGAAAACACTTGTGAGTAATTTAAAAATGCTATATACGTAAAATGCATTTGTAAAACTCTAATATTTAAAAACTAATCAAATTGTATATTATAATTATGTAGTAATGGCTAAATCGTACGAACTATCCGTCCAAAATGCGTTTGCTCTCCAAGGAAACGTGGCAGCGTTCAAATGCCAATCACCAGACTTGACCAGTGAACATTTGGAGAAAACTTGGTTTAAAATGGAGGACTCCAGAATGGAAGTCGGCCAGACCACGCCAATACATCCGGGGGGACGTTACGTCATTTCGTTGGACGGCACGTTGCTCATTCACGACGTAGTGCCCGAGGACACATTCGACAGATATTTTTGTCAAGTGGTCAACAAGTATACGGGTGATCAGTTGGTCAGTCAGCCGGCCAAAATATTGATCAAGCAACCAACAGAGGACACGTTGCCGATAATTAAACACCACACGGAACATATACACGTCAAAGTCAACCAGGCAGTAGATTTGATTTGTTTAGCCGAAGGATTTCCTCCACCCACGTACAGGTACCTATAAATATTATATAAAAATCAACAATAATAATCGTAACAATACGTGAGCCTATTCCTAACTACACGCAATATTCGATTTATCCTGTGAATCCTGTTTCTCCAAAGGTGGTTCCGGAAAAGTCAAGATAACGTACAGGAAATATCGATGGATTCACTGACTGTGCATCCATATCAATCTTTACTGCACATCATCCGAGTGCCGATGAGTGACTCTGCGATTATTTACGAATGCGTAGTCTCTAACAAACTCGGCCAAGATAAACGTCAAATCTCCTTATCGGCCACCTTGCCGTTTGCCGTTAGTGCGTATCCGTTGAAACAAGTTAGTTGTCATAATTGATTGAATATAATTTAATATAATTTATGAATATAACTCTATAACTTTCTACTTGTTCGATTTATTTATTTATTTACTTATTAACCAATTTCCTTTACATTCTTTCCACCTTTTTCTTAAGCTCCTCTTTTGCACCCTTCAACACAATAAGATCCAGTCCAATCTCCATCATATTTTCTTCAATTGTGCTTTCCTTTCCCTCCCCAGATTATCCTTAATCATTTATCTTCGATACATCGGTTACCAAATTACCAATACCAGTTTACTCTTCAACTCTTGATTTCCTTCTACCACATTCCCTATTTACTTGGCTACTCCTAAATTCTGTTTTTCTAATGTAAACAAAAACTTGTTATTTATAACTGTCCATTCCATCTCTGTATCTTCCTAAACACCTATTTATATATATATAAAAAGCATAATCTATCCCATTTGATATAGATACATATGATAAATATATTTCTTTATAGATAGCCGACTCGGGTTCGACTGCTGTTTTCAACTGCACAACACAGGGTACGTCGATTCAACCGCTGTTTTCTTGGCTCAAAGACGGTTCGCCGATACGAGGTTTCGGCAGACACGAGATATCACCGAAAGGCAATCACTTGACGATACACAACGTGATGAAAGAAGACAAAGGAATTTATCAGTGTCTTGCTAGAGATCCGGACACTGATGAAACAGCCCAAGCCAGTGTTCTTCTTTCGCTTGGGGGTATAACTATTTACATTTTAAAATAACGTTACATACCATGCGAAACGATTCGCCTGAAACGATACGTTTACAATTACAGTTTGTTTCAGCTGTTTCGCCCGAGCTAATGGACACTTTCAACGACCAAGTAATCAGAACAAACGGTTTCCTATCCCTTCGGTGCACAGCTTCTGGAAATCCTCCGCCCAGGATATATTGGTATCTCGACGGTGGGCTAATATTACCTCAAGGAGATTACGTATTCGGGAGTTATATGCACATAGACGGTATACTAAATTATAATATTCCATTCGTGAAAACTTCTAAAATATTCACATACGTGCACTTAAACATTATTAATTTTCGTCGTAGGTAATGTCGTTAGCTACTTAAATGTATCCATCGCTGATGTACTGCACGGAGGTTATTACACTTGTTTGGCGCGAAACATTCTAGGAATGAAGTCTCACTCAGCGGCGGTTAAAATTTATGGTACGAATAATATATATTTTATATTTATAAAACACAGGCGTGCAGTGTACAATTTACACATCTTGAACAATTGAATTTGACGGGAAAAAAACAACGATTTATAGGAGATCCTATTGCGAGACCGCCGTCAAATCTTACGGTACGTTCAGAAGACGACGCGTCCCTCCAATGCCCAGTGGCTGGCTATCCGATCATTAAAACGACCTGGCAAAAGGACTTGGTGCCCATTCCAAATCACTCGCGACACACGTTATTCGACAACGGGACGCTGTTCATACGTTCTACGCAGGACACCGTAGATTCCGGACTATACGTGTGCACGAAAATCAACGAGAGGGGACAATCGGCAACGGGTCATCTTTATCTACGAATAATGAGTAAATCTTCTTTCCCGCAACGACGCTGTAGTGTTTTCTTAATGTCGAACCTACGTTTTTTATCTATCAACAGAACCGCCTGTCGTAACGCCGTTTCAGTTCACGAAAGACCTACAAGAAAGCGAACGGGCCCAAGTATCATGCACCATTAAGTCAGGAGATCTCCCGATGGAATTCGTGTGGCGCAAAGACAACAGAATAGTGTCGACGGATAACGAGATCGAACTGCAAAATTTTAAATTTTCGAGTACTCTGCTATTTAGCAATTTGAAACCGAAACACGCGGGCGTTTACACTTGTATCGTCAGCAACTCGGTGGCTAGTAGCAATTACTCGGCTGTGCTCAACATCAAAGGTGAGTAGACCATACCAATTAGATCAAAAATTATCGTTCGCATAGCTCTATTGACATTACGTTTCTACACTTAATGAAGTCCCGCCGAAGTGGATCGTCGAGCCCGAGGACACGGCTGTGCTGGACAACCAACTAGCGATAATCAACTGTCAAGCAGAAGGATATCCTGAACCGAGATTGACGTGGACCAGAGTATCGGGTATGTCGTTTGCTACATGTAGTAGTTAGTTATACGTTTCTCGTGGAACACGATTTCGATTGCTTCCGACTTGTTTCCGCGTTGCCAGATAATCAACCATTAGAATCGCTCAACCATTTCTCCGAGTCGACGGTAACAGTATTGGGCAACGGTTCGTTGGCTGTCCGGCTGTCGGGTAACTCGTACGAAGACAACTACACGTGCACGGCCAACAACGGGATAGGAAAGCAACTGTCGAAGACGGTGTCGTTGAAAGTGCACAGTAAGCCCGCGAAACGAGTACACGGCGTGAGAGTTGGTTCTGATTAATTATGTTCTCGTGACCGCAGTACCCGCTCGTTTCAAAGAGAAGTCCATCAGCAAGAGCGGTGTGGTGGGCAGCAGGGTCGTGTTGACGTGCCAAGCGGAGGGCTCGAAGCCGCTGAACATCGAGTGGAGCCCGTCCGCGGAGAACGTCAACACGAGGAACACGAACAAAGGGGTGATATCGGAACTGTACCTGAACTCGTTGCACAGCAGCCAGACGGGAACGTACACGTGCATGGCGACCAACCCCTACGGGTACGATCACATGACGATAAACCTAGTGGTCAGAGGTAAGTTCGATAAGCGCCATGTGGTGCCGTGTTGTCTCGCAGTAAGCGCGTTTAACCGTCGGGGGTGTGGTGTTGTTGCAGAGCCGCCGGAGGCCCCGGGCCGACTGGACGTGGCGGGCGTGGGCACTAGATGGTTGGAATTCCGATGGGACCCGATGAAAGTGCACGTGACCCACTACGTGGTCCAGATGTGCGTCGACGTTTGCGCGGACTGGTCGAACTACACGGTCGGCGGCAGTCTGTCCTACACGAAAATATCTTACTTGAAACCGGCCACGCGGTACACGACCCGGGTAATAGCCGTAAACGATTTCGGCTCCAGCAGCCCTAGTCCCAACAGCACTGTCGCCACTCTGGAAGACGGTGAGTGGACTCCACTACGATTTCGTCGCTGATCGACGTACAGTGGATTCCGCCTAATATGTGGGGGGGGGGAGAGGGACACTTATCTCGACATGGGCGTTCGCGCGCGATACAGGCAAAACGATCTGGCCCCGGACTCGGTATAAACTAAAAAGATTTATATTAATTTAACATTTTTTTTTCTCCAATTGCTTACGAGTACAATAAAAACTTTTTCCGATCAACAAAAAATGTTGATGTTTTTCAACTAAATTCGGATTATATGGCCAACCTTTTAATGTGGACAAATGGATTTGGTCCTAAACGTCTCCACATTAAATCGAATCCACTGTATGTGTATATATATATATATATATATATGTATATGTATATATATAATCATTTATACATCCATATTGGTATAAAATGTTTAACCCTAAAAACGTTTTTTTATCAATCCAGAACCTAGTGCCCCTCCAAACAATGTAGAAGCGATAGACATTGAAACGAATCGAGTGACGATCCGATGGAAGGTAAGTGAATTCATAAAGACAATAATAATTTGATGCGTCTATGTTACGAAATCAACGGGTACCGAATTATTGTAAATAAACTTTGTCTATGTAATAGGTACAATAATTGTTCATGAATAATTATTATTAGCAATACAATATTTTATATATTATATTCAGTATTGTGCAAAAATAACCAAAAAATTATCTAGATAAGATAATAGATAATCAATTGAATATTTATCTAGATAAGATAATAGATAATACTTAAAATATTTATCTATATAATAGTAAAAAGATAACCAAATTTCTCTAGGTAAAAAAACAGATACTTGAAAAAAACTTACACAATTTAAAGTTTGCATTTGTAAATTGCAATTTCGTTATAAATATAATAATATGAAGTTTGTTCTCTTTTTTCTATTATTTTCCCTTTTCTCTAATATTGTCTAAGTGCATTTAGGATGCAAACAACACTTAGGCTAATAATCACTGTAATTGAAGCCTTTGAATTAAAAAAATAATAATAATAAAGTATAAGATTATGATTTATTTTACTATTGGAGATACGAAATAAGTAAAATCTGTTTTTTTTTTTTTTTTTTGTTATTTACTTAATACCTAACTCTAATTTATAAAAACATAATCACTATACAATAAAACTTTTTCTTTTTTAAACGTATTTTGTTTATAATCAGTTAATAATACTTTATATTAAAATTTCAAAATGAAAACTAAACAGTTACTGAATAAAAATAATAATGTTAATAATTAACAAAATAATGAACATAATGTAGTTATTTGTTTAGAAGATATATATATTTTTTATAAACATACGCTTATATATTTTTAAATTTATGTATACTTATGCCAGAACTGCTAATGCGTATCTGAAATACTGCACCTATATTTATTATGCTAGAAATGAGAAATCTACATAATGTCATAAATAGAAATGTAGGATACTAAACATTGAGTTGTTATCATGCTGGTAGTCAGCAGACTATTTATAATTTTTATTGTATATTTGTACATAAATATTTTATAAATATAGCTAAATTTATAAAAACATGTTCATTTTCACTGATTAACAATTATTGTCATCTGTTTGCTATTCTCAGTAGTCAGTGGTAGGTTTTATTATTATTTATTACT
This sequence comes from Sipha maydis, assembly GCA_034509805.1. Taxonomy (NCBI): domain Eukaryota; kingdom Metazoa; phylum Arthropoda; class Insecta; order Hemiptera; family Aphididae; genus Sipha; species Sipha maydis. Next base: position 94,168 of record JASXSY010001542.1, read on the forward strand.
TTAATCATGAAAATCTAAGTTTAAAATAATATATTGCTATTTATGAAACATTTGATCGTTTAGGCCAGTGAATTGTTGCTATACGAGTACATGGTATAAAGTCGCCAATAATACAATACGTTTCCAGAAACCTACTATGTTTAATTGTATTTATGTCCATATTTATATTTCTATATTATTATTGATCACAAATACTATTAGGTACCTAGTATTTATAAATTTATAATCAATAGTATTATATTATATTTATATAGGCATATTGCATATATACAAAATAATAAAATATATACTATGAAATATTCAACGTGTAAATATTCACAATTATTATAACTTTTGAATAAAAATAGTAAAAAAAACTTAGACCATTTATTTCTCACAAAAAAAATTATCTAGATAATTTTTCTCAGATAACTATATTATTTATCTAGATAAGGTAAAAAGATAATGTATATTTATTTTATCTAGATAAGATAAAAAGATAAATTTATTTATCTAGATAACTTATCTAGATAAAATTATCTATATAATACACAACACTGATTATATTACACTTTATTACGTCGTGTTCCATTATTTGTTCGTACTTTTTCGTTACCTATTGGATACGATTTAAGCGCTTGCACACATTCATGAATCACAATTGCCTATTTACAACGCCGTTTACAAAATGCATTAATTGTTACAAAACTTTATACAAATTAATTTAAAATTATACTAAAAATTTAAAATTTCCGACATAAAATTTAAATAATTATCATTATTGTATAATCCATCAATATTGTAGGTTTAAGTCAAAATTAAACAAAGTTTAAATTAACCAAATTAGCTATTGCGGTAATTTATAACTTTCATTTCATATATGAATGATATATTTTATATTCACATTCATTATTTTAAATTCGCTTTCAACAAACACTTGAAATAAATATATTAAGTGATAATTAATTAAGATAATAATAAGTAAATATGTTAAAATAAATATGTCTCATTCATTATTTGTCTAATATAAAAAAAATGAATCGATTAATGTTATCGCATTCAACAACATTCCCAGACAAAAATTTTCAAGTAACTAAATAGAAAATGAAAAATAATAAATGGGTTATACCCGTATATTAATATATAAATAAATAGTTAAAGTATATATAGAAATATGTATAAATATTTAAGTGTTTTTTAATCGAAAGATATTTAAGAATCTCCATAATCGGAAATAAACCAAAAGTATAAATAATTTCAGGTACACATATCCAACTACATTATTTTACTCGAATGACCTAATTTTATAATGAGTTATGTATTATAATAATGTCATTTATCTACAGCCTCCGGACAAAGGTACATGGAACGGCCAAATCATGGGTTACAAAGTATCATACGTGGATATCAACGAAATCACAGAAGTAAACGTAAAGACGACCATTGGACACGAACATTGCGAAGTTCAAATTATCGACCTCAAACCGTTTACAACGTACAGAATCACGGTAAAAGCTTTCAACAGCGTCGGGCCCGGACCGGATTCGGACTTTATACGAATAACGACCAACGAAGGAGGTAAAACGAACGTCTGGAACGACGGACTTGTCATCGGGATAGGTTACCTAACCCGTCGGCTACCCTAAATCAATTCATATTATGATAATTTAATAATTCACCATCCTGCTGTTGAAATTGGTAGTGCCTACGTGGATAGCCATTATATGGCACTGTTATTATTTGCGTTCAAATCAAAAATACCTAATATCCATTAGTTGAAATAATAACTTTAAGACATATTCTTTACAATTGGGTCACTAGTGACTGGTATTACCAGAAACGAGTGAGCTGTTGGTTTTTCGGACACTTTCAAAAATATTTTTTAACCAACTTTCTACCTCTAAAATACCAGCTTTCGATTTTTTTTCTATACATTTCATCAAACTTATATGTAACGCTTGGTAATCTTAATGTTCCATTTTACCATTCAACTCCACAATATACCTCAAATACATTTTTTCCTGCAATCCTTCGTCGCCCATGATTTAGTAACTTAACCCTTCATAAGCGCCTGATCAGTTCTTTCACTGCCCTTTGAATAGGACACAGTTCAATTCCCCACTCAAGCTTAGTTCTAGCTTTTTCTTAATTCTACCTCACTATACGACCAACAATTATGAGAAAATAATTTGTGTTTTCAACCATTTAATTTTCAGTTAACCATATTCTCTACCTAGCGGACAACTCCTATTTGAATTTCTTCTTGTAATCTTTCCTAGATTATTTTTTCCACGATTCAAATATTCTTCTCAACACTCGTTTTGCTTCAAAAATGATTCATTTGATTATTAATTTTATAAATTTCAATATTTGTATATAACTTTAATTTTGTATACATCTTGTATACATAATAGCATTACTAAAATGTCCTTAATAAAAGTAACGAAAAACAATAAATAAATACCTTTCTATTGATGAAAAATGGGTTTTATCAAATTAATGCAAACAAATACAGCAACGTCTTGCAGTTACGTCTACGTAAATAACACTAATTTAATAATATGACAGCGTATCTGATTATTCTATAGTTAATGCTTACACTTATTACGAAATATGTTTCTAGTGCCGGGCGAATCGCCGCAGAACGTACAGTGTTCCCCGTTGACCGCAGAATCATTACGAATGAGCTGGGATCCACCGCCAATGCAAAGCCATCACGGCATCATAATAGGTTACAAAATCCACTACAAAAAAGTGCGCCCTGTTTCAGGTAAATAATAATAATATCTGATGACACGGTACGTGCTAACGGTACGCTAACGGTTAAACATAATGATAATATTCACAAAGTGTTATTAAATGTTTAATTATAATTTATTAAAAATTGTTTTACAATGTTTCCAATAGTATGTCAGTATGAATAAAATATAAAATACTATTTGAAATAATCAGCCTTGACCGAGAAATATTTTACTACTTCAAATTAGAGCAATTACTATATCGATGAAATAAAATAATTTGCGTAGAAAAAGGGCATCGTATATTCTGTTTATTTTTTTTATTACTTATACTATTTTAATTTACAAGCACCACAATCTAAAATTAGTAAAATCAATATATAAAACAAAAAATAATATTTCTAATGTTACCATAAAGTTCATTACACATATCCAGATCTTAAATCAAAATTGTTTCGATCCTTGAAAATTCGATTTTGAAAAATTCTTTCTCGCTGCATTTATAAACAATAATATGTACTTTCGCTCAATATTTCAAACGAATTGATTTTGTAGTTTTCACTGTACGATGATAAATAAGTAAGCAATTAAAAATAAAATTTCATATATATTTATATTAGATATTTTATGTACATAAAATAATTAAAAAATAAACAAAAATATTCATACCTGAAGTATTACTGAATAGCACGAGTAATATACTTATAATCGATTACTCTGCCAACTCTTATCTATTTTATATTTAATTTATATTGACATTTTTTAATGATTTTAATAAATCATTTATATATTTAACACATTTAACAATACTTTGTTTTTATTTTAAGAGGAATATCGACAGCAGAAATTTTTTTATATATTAATTATAACAACTTATATGTTGAATTCCAGGATCGTTCGTTATGAATGAGATGAAAAAAACGACCAATTTGGAAACAAACCTTCACGCATTAGAAAAGTACACGAACTATAGCGTACGAGTTATGGCGTACACTAAGATCGGCGAGGGAGTGCAATCAAATCCAGTGTACTGTCTAACCGAACAAGACGGTAAGTGGTCGATTGTGATAACGTTACGTTATAATCTGTAATGATTTTTTTTTTCAGTTCCCGGGGCTCCAGACAACGTAAAAGCACTAACGATGACGTCCAGCAGCATCCTGGTGTCTTGGACTCAGCCGAAACGACCAAATGGCGTAATCATCAAGTACACGGTGCACATAAAACATAATAAAGTAAGCGTAACGGTTGCGACTATTAATGAGTCCAGTGCAGGTTTTAGATGCCCTGAGCACATATGAGGGTTCCAGAGAGTGCTTAGCACCCACATTTCTAAATTACAACATCCAGTTTATTTTGAGGTAAAATATTGTTTAAAGAGGATTATTTTATGTTAATGAGAATGAGTTTGTTCCAGTCTCCATTACTAATGCACTAATGCCACAGGCGTAAAATGTAAATATGTACTACACAAGTGTATGTAGGAGTATTGATTATTTGAGTTTGTCATGTTACATATTTATAATTGATGTGGTCAAGTTGAATTTTGTTTATGTTTACCGTCTACCGGTTTGATCGCTAGTTGATAAAAAATAATGATGTTTATTAATACTTTTTAGTTGTGATATAGAAAAATGCTAAATTTATAGTTAAATGATAAAATTAAAACATTTTGTGCCAAGTAGATGTAAAGGCCTTTTATTGAGCTACTTATAGACAATTGAAATTTTCTATTTTTTTAAATATTTTTTTTTAAAATAACGATAAAATTTTTTTGGTCGGCCAGAAAATCTTGAAAATTTAATACAAGGTTTCTTATAAGTTGTTCCTTAACTGATAAAAAAAAATCTAAAATCGTAAGTCACAATTTTTTTTTATAAGTGCTCAAAGTTCCAATTTATACGAAATATGTAAAAATTGCGAAAAGTTATTTTGTAGATAAAAATTCATAAATTTTTTTCTGTTCATACTTAAGGTTCAAAATTTTCACACTTGGTTATCTATTAGGTAAGCTACTCTAAAAAAATCTTTAAAAAAGTTTCTACCGGACTTAGAGGAAAAAATTTTATGACTGTTTAAAATTTAAATATTTACGAAATTGCATAAAATAGTGATTTATTCTCAAACGATTTTAAATATTTGTTATAATTCAAAAATTATAAGTCGCAGATTTTTGAAATTTCTACCAGCTGTTAAGATTGGTATTTCCTTTATGTCATATTTTTTTCAAAATATTATATTGATTTTTAAGCCACTTATAGGCATTTAAAATATTCGATTTTTTTACATTTTATTTTTATAATCAATGATAAAAAAAATTTGGCTCCTACAAAATACTTGAAAATTTAATTGAAAATTCCACTGAAGTAGTTCTTAATGTCATTAAAAAATTGTTAAAATCCATAGGCACAATTTTTTTTTATAAGCGCTTTAACAGCGAATATTGACATAAAATTACATGTAAAATTTAATATAATGTATAATATTCTAAACTGACAAAGATATCGGTTTTTTTTAAAATCGAACTTTTTTTAAAACTCAAAAACGAAAAACCGCAACAACTTGAAATTTTCACCAAATCTTTATATTGACGTTTTCTATACATGGTTAAGTTTTCAAAGTATTTTATCATATTTTGACTTATTTATAGACAATTTAAATTTTCGATTATTCTAAATTCTTCATTTCAAAATAAAATATACTTATTACAATATTTATAAATAACATTGTATTATATTCTAGACAAACATATCATCTCCGTTCAGAATCGTTTTTCGTATACAATGATACCTATCATTGACTTCAAATTTAACAAATCCATTATAATGACCTATCCTATGAAGAGTCGCACTCCACCCCCAAGTGTACAGCAGAGCGAGGCCCATCCGGTTATTTTGCAATTCATTGAATCTAATAGTAAAATATTTTCATCTTCTATAATATGATTGCAATGTAATATTTTACGTCATTCGGGAAATCTACGAACTGCATATGAGGAGGCTCCACTGCATTGCACCCCTAACTAAATCCGACAGAGTTTTAAAAACGATACAATTTATATTTATCCGAAGTAATCATTGATCGATTTCAGATCGTTGACAAGGAAATAGTGTTCGGCGACAAGAGCACCAAGATCGAAGTGAGGCAGCTCAAAGAATTTCAACGGTACGAGTTTTGGGTGACCGCTGCGACGGTGGTGGGTGAAGGACAGCCCAGTTTCCGCGTGAGCCAGAGCCCGAACTCCAGAGGTAAGGGTATTATACAACAAACACCATGACGTGTTTTATGCTTGTGATCAAAAAGCGTCCAAGTAATGATTAATATATTATAATACAATGTGATTATAAAACAATAAAATCGATGTGCCGTAGCACCGGCCAGAGTGGCGTCGTTCGGCGAACACGTAAACATCGTGGTCGGAACTAAGGTCACGATCGAGTGTTACAAGGTGGGCATGCCGACGCCTGTGGTCATATGGAAGGCACCGGAAGACATCGAGACGAAGTGAGTGAACCCGAAAATCGACGCATTCCCAGTTGTCTATAGCTGGTATCCACGTAATGCTGGACCGATACCGCGGTAACCGACATCATGTGCCTGGCTTTCGGAAACTTATAAGAAACCACCAATAAAACCTTTAGATTGTACACACTGTACAAGACTATATACTACAACATGGTGCATGAAGCATAACAGTCAGCCGATTCAGACCCAAAGTCTCTATTATGTGTGCGTCGTAGATAGCGCGGGACGAGGAGCGATTCGCACAATCAACGCGCATGTGTGTGACATTGGGTCCGATCGCTATACGCTTCACGATTCTATTCCGTAACCCTATCCGATGTAAAATAAAAGGTGAAACCGATAAGCCACACATCAATTCGTATTGATTTACGATAAAAGGTTATTTCTTTTAGACTTATACATTTTACTTAATAAATGCATGAATACAACCGATTGGATGCTTCAAAAATGATAAACATTTAACTAAATTTCGTTAAACCTCGTTACCTCGGTACGTTTTGCTAACAAGCATATTAGTAGGAGTTTTGGAGTGTAAAATAATATTCCTTCAGGCCCTAATCTATTTCTACCGTCCTTATTACATCGACTTATCCAATAAACGTTGTGGGCGGGGGGCTGATTGAAAAGAAAACAGTATCGATAAAATTAATCCGAGTCAAATGTTGTCTATTCATTTTTTTCCGTTTTTTTTTCTCATAACATCGTTATCATTATACCTCGTATATTACCATTCTAGCGTCCTCTCGGACGGCAGCCTGTCCATCGGCCCCGTGGATGACAAAATGTACACGGGCAACTATACGTGCCACGTAGAGAACATATTCGGCAGGGATCAGATATGTTACACGCTCAATGTCCTATACCCTCCGTCGCCACCGGAATTCCACGTGGATTCCATCTCGACCAGCTCTATACTGGTCCAGTGGAAACCGGTCAAACAGTCGGACGCGGTGACCACAGGCTACGTGCTGATTTATCGGACCGGGGACGAACCCCCACGCAGAGTGGACGTGGATTCGGACCGGTTCACGTACACGATTGACCGGCTCAAGTGCGGTTCCAAGTACGCAGTATCCATGCATACCGTGAACACGGTCGGGACGAGCAGGGTCAGTCATGTCGAGGAAGTGTTTACCAAAGGCGGAGGTAAATTACATTAATCGTGTAACTTCTTTCGCTTGCGAAAGAAATCGGAACACTCAGAAAAAATTATAAAAACCATATACACGTCAACGCTATCCTGCTGTTCAAAAATCGAAAAAATTAAAAATAATATACCTTTTGAATCGTTTCCCTATTTATCTGTAAATAAAATTGATTATGACGAATCTGTATAATAGATATCTCAAACAAACGTTTTCTTGTATTTCACACATGTTTTTCTTCTTAAACCATATAGCAAAACATAATTTAAAAAGTCAATAGTCTATATCATAATTTAATCACATATTACTTTAACATATGAAATTATATAATAGTCCTAAAGTCTTTTAACTTCCACTCACCCGTACGATATTATGTCGTTCTGTTACAAACATCCGGAACACTAAATTATATTATTCTGTTTGTCGTTACACATAGTTTAGGTTTTCTCCGAAAATATAATACAAAATGTTCTGTATGTAACTCGTATACTTCATAGAATGTATGTAATTCTCCTCCGTTCCCCGATACCAATTCCCTGTTCAATATTTTCCGTTTCTTGTCCGCATCAACTCGTTCGGTAATGACTAAATACCGGATTTATATGTTTTTACATATTGTTACTGGGTCTATGCAGTCTTATGAGAGTAAAAAATGTGGACGATTCGCTCAATTCTGAATGCGTAGAAAAAAGTTTTTTTTGCATATTTGAGAATATTTCATGGGTTAGAGAATATTTAACCCATTTAGCATATTTTGGAATATTTCGTAAATTGTGAGAAAAAATTTCTATTTATTTTTAATTTTAATATTATGGTACCCAGAAAATTTTTTTTGAACATTTACAATTTACTTTTTTTTTATCAATTTGATATAAAGAAAACACGCAAAGTTATCAAAGTTTATCTATAAATCTTGCGTGTTATAGCGCTTTATTATAATAAGTTGCCGTGCCGTTCCCTAAACATGGCTAACCTGCAATGTTGGCAGTTCGCAGTTGTATTCTTACTGATAAGATCAACGTAATCGTTTATCAAATATTCAAATATCCAAATTTTGTTTTACACTATTGTTGTGTTATAATTACTTAAGTGTCATTTTTAAAATGGACAAATTAAAAAAATCAGTGAATTATAAAAACCTTTTGAAACAATGGATAGAACCACATAACAAAAAAGATATTGTTAAAAATGCATATTAAAGCATATAATGATGTTTATTGAATATTTTTGCATATTTTAGCATATTTTTGCATATTTTATAAATTTTTGAGAGAATATAATGGGAATATTTGAAGGTTTTTTAGAGAATATTAGCATCATATTTTGGGTATTTTAAGAGAATATAAATCCGGTCATTAGTAATGACAATTAATAATTTTAAATCGTTCTTTTCCGGCACTCTTTGGACTATGCCTTCATCGTAATCGGTTGTGTAACGTAATACCAAGTTGGTGCGGATGTTAGCTCGGTTAAGAACAAGTACAGTAATAAAAATGTACTCTCTGTTCGGACAGTGCCCAAAGAACCGAACAAGGACGCGGTGTTGTCGGTGAACTCGACCAGCATCACGTTAACGTTCGGCTCGTGGCCGACCCAGATGTGCACCATACACTCGTTCACGTGTCAATACACGGCCAACGGCAACGGCGGCGTGTGGATCAAGTTCCCCAAGCAAAAGATGGTCGGCGACACGTTCACCGTGGGCCGGCTTCAACCGGCCACCGTCTACACGGTTCGCGTGATCGTGCACACGGACGCGGGCGATACGTCGTGGGAGCACAGGTTCGCGACCCGCACCAAGTCCGGAGGTAAGTTCTGACCGAATTTATAATAAGTAAATACGCCTACATCAACCAACGACATTACTATACCGTGATTGTATTTGAACACGTTCTGTTTTGGTAGCTTTAATAGGTATTGCATTTATTACATTATAATAAATTATTTATTATTCAACCGAATCGAAGAAACTTTAATAAATAATCAAAATAAAGTCACCATGTATACTATTATGCGAATATTATCTTAATCGCCCAACATCACCAAGAAAATATTTTATGTTAATACAATTATTGGTCTAAAAAAAAATTGTATTGATGATTTATCACGATTATAATCGTTATAACTTATAGCCAGTGCAGGATCTAGGGGGGAGCAAGTGGGTATTCTTGCCACGGGCGCTGTTGGTATCAGGGCGCTCTTAAGATTATGAAAAATACTGCTAATACCGTAACTAATACTATGTAACTAACCTAACCACGACCATCTTAACTGAGCTCTAACTATTTTACTATTTAGTTCTATAATAAATATATATATATACTTGTGAATATTTTTTTTCTATACCTATTACTCCACCCGTTAGTGAAATGATAAAATATTAATCGTTGCAAAGGTACAGTCAAGTATATTTTAGGAGGAGAAAAAAATTTTCACATATTATGTTTTCATTGTACCGGGTTAGAGTACTTCAAAGTTTACTCATTTTCAAGTATTTTTTTTTAACTGATCGGGATCAAAAACTGAACGAAAACCATAAATTGTCAACCCATCCCTTCGGGTCACATAATTTTTTTTATTTATATTTGTTCACGTGAGTTAAAAATTTTCCACAACACGAAATATTTTTAAATAATTAAACTTTGAATTAGCATACAATTATCGAACACCAATAATTAATTTATTCATCTTATATAAATTACATAGAATATTGTTTTGTGAATACAAAATAGAAAACAAAAAACAAAACTATTGGTACTCCTCGGGTACGTGTAGAAGAAAAAATATAATATATATATACATTTTGTTGAAATTTCGGAACGGGTTTATACACCTAAATCTTTGCTCATTTACGCTCCTGATAGTCCTCTTATAAAATGTTCGCTGACCAGTCTTTCTGCCCCCATATACCTTTTATACTTACAGAACACGTATTTGCAATGTGACCGATGGAGTTGTTTCAATACCCAAACATGTCATTCCTGGCTACGCCACTGATCGATATCGTTTGCAATATTGTTACAGTACGATATCACGTGACACATTGGTATTGATTATAATATGGTCTTCCGCAGGTATAGTGCCGTTTGAACTGTACGACGACGGTGATGGTGGCAACGGCGGCAGTGGCGACTACGACCTGGGTGTACCGAGTTTCGCACAGATGCACAAATACGTACCTGCTGTGTCGGCGCTCGTTTGCGTCGTATCGTTTTGCATCTGCATATGCGTGGTCATACAACGAAGGTAACTTCAACATCAGCAACAGTAACATACGCCACGCGCGTTCAGAAACAGACGGTTTTTTATTATTTTTTTTTTTATTCGTAGTCACACGTGAATAACATCTATATAGTTTTCGAGCAAAGACATAACTTCCTATTGTTTGTCAAACGCATACGAAGAAAAAGAAACTTACTTGACGAAAATAAATACACATTAAACTTGGCGGGTGATCGATTGCTTCTGCTGCATTTACGAGATTTTTCAAAATAGAATACACACGAAACGTGTAAATTGTATTCACATCCTCCCGGGTACGATGTGTTAACACATATTGCACGCAGGGGCGGAACTAGCAGGAGGAAGACGGGGATTCATCCCCGGGCGTAACATTTTAAAGGGTGTAATTTTTTTTATTATATGTATACAGTAAATATATATATTTATCTTTCATAACGATAATATGTTTAAGACTCAATAAGTATGATTGTATGCTAATTATTAGAAAAAATTGTAGGGATGGATATTTGATACTTTGTTTATGATAAGGCGTATTTTAACATTTTTCCCGGGCGTGAAATTCCTAGTTCCGCTTCTGACTGCACGAGATAATACGCTAGACGTTTACACGCTTGTTGAACTTTAACAATAATTATAATTTTCGAATGTCGAGCAAACATTACAATAATATCATATCGGTTTCGTTTAATCTGTTTACTTCTTCAAGTTTCTGGATACATAATAACTTACTTATTGGATCATTTTTTTTTTTTTTATAAACACATGTTGTACGAAACCAATGCGCATAAATACTGAGACTAAACTGAACCTTTGTGATCGTTTGTTTTACTGGACTGAAAGTAAAATCAATAATAACATTTTGGTAGTATTAATCGATCTCATAAGCCTATATGGGTAAGAATTCTTGAGTTTTTAGCACGCGTTTATGAAATAAAAAAACGCAATAACATTTAAATATTTCGAGTACAACTATATTTACACGAATAGTTAATTCTATAACTAATTAATTTCAATACATCATTGTATTTTTCTTCGGTGGATACATATTATGAAAACTATAATAGAAATATATTTTTTACGAAACGAATACATATTTTAAACCCAAGGATGCTATTAGTGTTTTGTATTGATATCTGACGATATCGATTAGATAATATATAACATCGGATACTTTAGGCGAAACCTTCACTCGTAATTTACGGCGTTATTAAAGTACGAAACAAAATCTCTAACGATACAACGCGCGCATTTCGGTACTCGTGAACAACTGCGGTAATGTTGTACACTGAATGCAAATAAAACAGTAATATTGTACAGATTAACACGTGACGTTTATTTGTTTAACATAACCTGCTACTGCGATAATATTATTGACTGTTAATGGCACACGTCTCGACGACTTGATTTCGTTATAGAGTTATGTACGCGCGTAACTTGATGATAATTATTTAGCAGACGAACGTTTCGGTATGGTACCTAGGTTTTCCAGTAGAATTTTATTTGAGTGATACGCCACCAAAGACAAAACATACCTAGTTACCTCGCTTGAAAGAAACACACCTAAACGATTCTTTGTTGCGCATTATTTCGAAAATATCTCCTTGTATTTAAACGATTGAGAAAAGTTTTTTTTTTTACTTTCAAAAACTGTCGATTCATCACGTTTAACATACTTTTGCATTAATAGAAAAATTTTAAAATTCCAGTCAATCGAAATTTGATTGTTTCGGTCTGAAAAAGTCTAATAAACATATATTGTACCGAATTTAAAATGAAAATTTCAACAGAACGTAATGATTGTCTGTAATAAATACTCGAAAGTTTGAAATAAAAAACAAAAATATGACTTGCTTAGAATTTAAAGAGTCTATTTGATTTAATACCGGATTTTGGCGCAAAAAAATATTCTATAGGCCGTATTAATATTACAAAAATTGCGCAATTTTTTTAGCATGAATATGGTGTTCTACCGTTGCATCACTAAATACAACATTATATATATAGATATTTTATACAAGTGGGGGGAAAAATGAAAAACAAAACAATATTAGCGATAATAAACCCGATATGCTGCACACCGTTTGAACAACAACAATAATTGTCTTTGACAAGAATATTTTGATTTCGGCAGGTACATAACATATCATAATATAATATACCTATTTATCTTAATCTCCACTCGAGTCGTGGAATGAGGGGCTTTATTATTATAGTGTGCGCAATATGTAAACCAAATTGAATACTTGACGACGATAGTTATAATTATTTAACATAATGTATCGTGTAATCGTAAAGTTTCCTCTCCGACTTGCACTCGGTTGTTTGAAGAATACGTACATTTCGTCATGAATTGCATACACACCGCACTACAACTCAAAAGAATATAAAATGTCCATAACACTTTTATAAGTAGGTACTTGATGTAAAAATCGGCTTAAATATTTAGTTTTTGTTCGTCGTCGTCATAGATATTCAAGATGTCCGACGAATTTTCCGTATTTCCACGACTCTTGATCAGTGCCTAATCTAGAATAATAATAATAATTGTTTTCGACTCAATATAGGTACATACATACATAAATACAATAAATGCTTTGTCACCGTAACACGAGTATCAATAATAAGTATTGCGCAACGTTGAATACGCAGATTACTCGACCAAACACAACAACTACAATTACAGAAATACATATAATCGTTTTTTATCTGCTCTTCGCACTTCGCGTACTTTCATGTCATTTTCTACAGCTTTCGTTTATGAACTATACCATCAATCCGTGAAAAACAAACAGTTTGTTCCAATTGTAATAATAATATTATAAGGTCAATAAATCAGCGATTCTCAACCTAGGCGTAGGTCTTATTTTTAATAAATTAAATTGTCTACGATGACTACGATTAAAAATAAATTATGCAATCGGTTAGATTTATCAATCCAATCATGAGAATTAGTTTCACCAAATCTGATGACCAATAATTTCTTATCAATAACACCAAAAGATTTATTTGATTTAAAAAATATATTCTCGTATAGGTGTGATAATAACAATTTAGACATAGATTCATTGACTTGTTTCGCATTTTACATCAGTGGCGAGGCAATTTTATTTTAAGGCATTTTGAAACAATTGTTCCTTTGAAATTTAGTAGTGAGCCAATGGATACTGCCGGATTCAATTAGAAATTCTAATTAAACCCGGCAGTATACATTACAGAATATATATTCTGTAATGTAAATTGTAAGATTACGTCATTAGAATGTAATAAATTAACTAATAAAGTACATACGAATTACGAATATAAGTATATTTTGTAAATATTAAACTGTATGTTTGTATGGGTTACGTAAAACCGTAAACGGGAAGAGAAAGAGTAACATATATATTTATGTTCCTCTCCAAATATTAATTCAACACTGACATTAATGTTAATGAATTATGAATCACGATATATTTATTGAAAAAAAGGATAATAAATTTTGATAGATATTGATTTTTCGACAAAAAGTTGTATATTTCTGAAGTCAATAATATCGTAATACCAACGCTTATATTTGTAACACTATATTTACTGAATTAATTTTGTCAGTGTGGGTATGTTACACATAGTTGTTAAGGAACTCAGTTTTTAGACTGTGCCAAAAACAATTCACTTCCTAAAACTTTAAGTGTAATACGAAGTGAATGGAGGATAATAAGTTACAAGACATTTTCGTATCCCTAAGAGAGTTGCCATTAGATGCCATTAGATTAGGCCATTGTATGGGTAGCATAAAAAAATAACATTTTCAAAAAATATAAGATGTCCGGTAACCCTTGTCGAATAGTACACGAAAAATATACTATATAGAGAGAAAAATACGGACTGCGGTGCATTTCACATGAAAAAGTTAATATAATTTTACAAAACGCACTTTAAAGTACACGTATGAAACCCATCTGTAAAAGCACTGAAAAGATCAGTGGATTAAAACGTGTCTCATTTAGTTCAATACATTTCGCTAAACGATCTTTAAATTGGCTGATGTGGCAGTTGAGACTGCAACACCGCGTCGATTATAATATAGGTCAGTGTTTCCAAACCCTTATGCTAAGACGGATATTAAACGTATTTTGTGTTGGGGAAACGACCCTCTGAAAAAAACCTAGTATGCTTTAATATAATAACATAATTAATCATTTTATTATAAGAAATTTTATCATATACTTTAACGTAATACTGTAAAACTGAACTCTGATATGTAGGTATGATTATATTTTGATGACTAAGATATTTTTTTTGTCATTGGCTTACGAACAGCGACCCATAAAAAATAATTTGCTACCCAATATTAGGAAACGGTGGTAAAGGTTATTCGAATACACACAAATAATTATTTGATCGATTACCGTTCGTCGTAGGTACCTACTAACCAACTGGTCCCATCTATTCCGTACACCCGGCAGTGGCATCTGGCGTGACATAAATATTACGCCTAGGTGTTATAGTTGAAATTTAATAAAATTCATTTTATTCTTAAGGGTAGGTGCATGAGCGTTTTGTGATTATTAATTATTAATTACTAAAACGAACCGGAAAAGATGCTTTTTCGAATTATTCAAAACCCTAAAATTTATATTTCCATGAAAAATGAAAATTCAAATGAAACATTTCACAAATGCGGCGGAAGTGTCTTAAGCCTTTTATAGTTAGAGAGTAAGGGGTGAGAAGAAGGAGGGGATATAAAGTACAAGTATAATTATTTGTATCACACCACCACGTGCGTACACGTGTTATCAAAATATCCGGATTAAAATATTACGTAAATTTGTGGTTTTTACGTTAATTTGTGGTCGGTCGAGAATTGGCGTGTTGTGTGGTCAGCTCACGATAATCGCAATACAAAAGAGATACAAGTAACCATTACAGACGATTCGGGGGTTGTTGCAGGAAAAAAGACAACGCGCAGTACTCGCGGAACGGCAGCGGCGTCGTTAGCGGCAGCGTGGGCAGCGGCGGCGGCCCGGCCGAGAGAAAAGCCAGTTACGAGGTGGACAAGCAGATCGAGTACGCGACGTCCACGCTGAGAAAAAGGGACGCTTCGGCGGAGAAAATGTACACGGCCGGCGGTGGTGGTAGCAGTACAGGCAAGAACATCGACTTCGACGTGTGTCCCTACGCCACGTTCAGCGTGATGCAAACCACGTCATCCGGCAGCAGGACACCCGCGCACCACCGAGCGATCAGTCAGACCGACTGTTACGAGACGCCCGATCACAGCATCCACGGTCTGATAGATAAATCCTACGGTGAGCGACAACGGCCGCGGCACGGCTTACACCCGACATTTCTCGCTTTATCGTGTAACTCCTACTCAATCCCTCGTCTAAGGACTGTTTACTTTCGGCGACGCATTCGGTTCGGAAGCAGAGCAAGGCTTACGTTTTCCCCTCAGCCCGCGTAACGAATTTTGTTTCACGGTACACGAGACATGAGACTCCTTGAAATTGCATTTTACGGTTCACCGAAACCTTCTACAGAGACAGGTGTCATTTTTAACAGACGGTCACTTGATAGCCGGTAAATAACGAGAGCAGGATAGTTCGACGACCAAATGCAACTGTGAAATAAACAGCATAGACAATAGGCGAGTAGATACAGGTGTACAATAATTATTACATCAACATTAAAATATCTATAGTATTTGAATTGTTATTTTAGTATCATACGTTCTTGAACCATCAATTGAAAAATGTAAAACCGTCACTGGCACACATTTATAATAGTGAACGCGCAAAGGGACGATGGTAAAATGTAAAATGTCCAAAGCGTGCTCCTTCTCGGGGTTATAGGCTAGATGATTGAGCGCGATTCAACGATCTAAACACAACAATACCACACAAATGGTCAGTGCAACAGGCTTTTCTCCGGTCACGTTGCTGTTACCACATTCGTAATACCGTTTCTTATGGGAATATATAGGAAAAATAAAAATAAAACAATAAAAGATAGGCTCCTGGAATGATAAAGAGAAATAAGACCCAAAACTTAACATTTTTGCATTTTCTTCCCCCCCTCATTCTAACGATTCATCAAACGTATCATATTATACAATATGCAATACAATGCTTCAATAACTTTTATACTTTTAATTTTTTTTCTTGTATAATATTGTTTCCGATTAAAAGTTCACGTAAATCTCAAAAGTATCCAGTTTTCTAAAATCAAAATCTTTTACATATCCATGGATCTTTTTTATATATAAATATATAAAACTGAAGTCAACTACCCCAACTATATATCGAGAAAAAATTCGATTGGGATTTGATTTACACCACTGCTTTACCCAACACCTAACGAATGCTATAGCTACAAAATATGCTACATTACAATATTGTTTATTAATTTATATTTTTAATAACTAATTTATATTAATAATTGTTCATGATTTATTCAAAATAGTTAAGAAAAGTAATATATTTTACCCGAATCTATCTTCAGCCGCCGCAGAACGTTTGTCGTATATTACTTATAATAATGTGAGTACATGATTTTTGGAATTTTCCAGAAATATCGTACATATCCAATCAACAAACGCTTCCGCTGACATCGGTCAAGTCGTCCAGAAAAGCCATGACGCCAGTGCATTTCATGGCAGACATGGACGACGAACCGTGTCGCAAATTATCGTCGAACACAGCGAGAAAACAGAGTTCAGGTGATTAAAATAACTGACCCATTAAATTACGATGACATCGTATTTTAACAATATCGTGACATCAGAAAATATTCTACAATACCACTACGTACCGTAATACCATGTATCTGTATATTTTTTAGTCAGTAGTTTCTATACATACTTATTATCAGAGCTCGGAAGTTATAGCATTGAAAAAATTAGATTTTAGCGCTTAAATATGCACATAAAAACATTAATATAAGCGCTATAAATAGCACTAAAAATTGCAAAATATGCAAAATAAAATTTCGCATATTTTATCATCATTTTATATATCATCATTAATTGATATTTTGATTCAATTTTTTTTTTTGTAGGGGTCGAGATCAGGCCTATTTTCTTCGTGACACACCCCCTATACTAAATTCTTGCGCTCGCCTATGCTTATTATCTAAGCGTACATACGCACACGCACACATACATATACACATCGTAAATACTAATGGGACACTTGAATTATCGATAAAATAAAAAACACCATACGTTAAAATAATCATAACAATACGCCATATTTCAATATTACACAAGACACGGTAATATACGAAAGAATGTAAATACGTTATATTTAAAAATTACCAACGAAATATATTGAAGTTTTAACTATTAATAATTTAGAGTTTGGACACAATATGTTTTATAACTGTGTACCAAGTTTAAAATAAAATTGTATTAAATACACATTTTTCATTATTAATTAGATTTTTTAATTTTATATCAAACAATAAAATAAGGAGGTATGAACGCTCTACAAAAAATTTCATCATCTAAACAATAACTATATTATATACAAATATATTTATCTAATATTAATAGGAGTGTAGTATAATGCATTAGTTTTATAAAATGTATAGAAACTACGCAATAAATGTACAAATAATGTAATAAATAATGTTGTGTTTACCAGCCGTTATTGATGTCATTGAATACTTTATAAATTGTTATTTTATATACCAGTATAAATGAAGGATATATTTGCATTACCATTGTTTTGAAATATTCAGTCCCGCAAACCTTATTAAAAAAAAATTAAACAAAGACATTAACAAAAAAGTTAAAAAATTATATCCAACATATAACTTTTAGCGCAACTAAAAAATCAATTATATATCAATAATAAAAGATCCATTTTTATTTTTAAAAATTTGAGAAAAAATTTCCCTATGTAATTACTAAAAATAAATACATGTTAAGTTAAAAAATTAAAAACCAATTATGAAATAAAATAGACTGTAGTGTCCAAGATATAGTACATTTTTTGAAACATGTTTTTTTTTTTTTTTTTAATTTAACTATACAACATAGCATTTCCCTTTCTTTAGGTATTTTATATTTAAAAATTTTAATTTTTATTGATATATTTTAATATTACCAATATTTTTGATCTGCTCAAATCATTATCCTGTACAACATAAAAACATTAAACATTAAAATTTGAAATTAAAAAATAATATAATTTATAAACATTAATTTATATATTATTTTTACACCCATTTACAATAAAATCTATTGGATCCCCATATGCATATTAAATTAATGCAAGAGTTTGACTCATCTTTAAAAAAGAACAATTTGATTTAGAAGATACATATTAAAACATTATTAATGGACACTACAATTTTTCATGGTGTGACACTCAATAAATAATCATAAAAATAATTTACTATTTATAAACTCAATTTGATATCACTTCCCTTAAAGACTTAAACAAGTTTTATTTTGTTATGGTAATATTAAGATTAATGTATTTTCTACCATATAGATCTTATGAATAAGATAGTTAAAGATAGTTGGCAAAATACTTATAATAATCAA
This sequence comes from Sipha maydis, assembly GCA_034509805.1. Classification (NCBI taxonomy): domain Eukaryota; kingdom Metazoa; phylum Arthropoda; class Insecta; order Hemiptera; family Aphididae; genus Sipha; species Sipha maydis. The sequence continues at coordinate 113,328 of JASXSY010001542.1, forward strand.
ATATACAAAATATGTTATTTTTTCAGAATTAAGAGGAGCACGCAGACACTATAATTAGAGGTTTTTTTAGAAGAACTAACTCAACTTTTGGACCATCATACATTTTGATCATTAACATATTTTAAATAATATGTTAACTATATATATATACTATGTTTTTTTCATAATAATTATAAACAATGTTACTTTTAAAATGTATTTATAAAAATAAGTTACATAAGAAAAAAAAATATTAATAAAATATAATGGCATTAGGAAATTATACTTTATATTGAAAAAACAAATTTTTTTCTTGTTGTTGGTTAGATAACACAATGTCAGTAATAAAACAAAATTTGAAATAAACCACTGATATCAAATGAAGCTGACTTATTTTTTTGGTAATTTTAAAGGACATTAATTCATCAATATAGTAAATAACTCAATATACTAAATTATTGTAAACATTATTGCTTTACTATAAATTATTAACAAATATATCCATAATTATTTGTACAGCCAATTAATACTAAATTACCTAAAATCTTAATTTAGTTACAATTTAGTTAAATGATATTGTGCTCAAAACTAAACTAACATAATTTACAATTTCCAAACGGAAATAATAGGTGATAAATTAATATTAATTGATAAATTAATTGTAACAAGGATAACAAGAAACAACATTTATAGAAAAAAGGAGGCCAACAATCACAAAATTTGATTGTCCATTTTATAAATAAGACAAACACTTTCTGTTTCTGCTAATTGAAAGCCTACTAAGTTTTGATTTTTACCAAACATAATAAACTAAACAGGCGATTGCTGTTGTGATTTTTCACTTTCCTGTCTCAACATCATTCGATCCAATTTGTCAACGGTAGCATTTAACTCACTTTCCCAACCTTTGCGATCTTCTACACCTTCAACCTCCTCAGTTCTTTTACTTTCCATCATTAAAGGCTTAGTAGCCAAATCACGTACTTTTTGACGAAGTTGTTCCAATTCCTAACATAAAATGTAACAAAAACTAAATTTCTTATCTTAAGCTATTTATTATTTATTAAATAGTAATATTTGTTTACCATAGTCACTTGACTATCTTCATCAAAATCTAAGTCATCTGCATCACTCAAAATAGAACTAGTATCCATAGATAAACTACCAAGGCTTCTTGAATCACATTTATCCAAGTTCCAATCTAAGTTTATATCTTCCATACCATTAGCATCCTTTTTGCTACCTAGCTCTTGCCAGCCATTGACCATGGAAGAAACTTCAGCACCAACACCTGGTTCTCGTGGACCTTGTAATGAACATTCCTGTTGAAGAAAACATAAACATAAATTATTATGAGTTATAATAAATAAATTAATATTTACTAGAAAAAAGTAAGTACCATGAGCTTATTATTTTGTCGTTGTACATGAATTTCTTCAGATATCTGTTCAAGTCGGTGCAAACACGCTGAATATTCTTGTTTAGCTCGTTGAACAGCATATCGAATTTGAATTATGGTATCTTTTTGTGCAGCTAATTGGCCTTCACATAAATATTTTTCCTCAAAATATGGACGAGATTTAATAATACTACGTTTAAACTTTTGTTCTAGCATTTGAACCTAAAATGTCATAAAAATGTTTATTAATTTTACACAGTTATTAATAAATAATTTACCTTTTGTTCAGCAGCTTGATAAAGAGCTGCTTTCCTTTGATGCTCACGCCCACTTTCAGTCTTTTGATTTTCTGCTTCTGTTACCTATAAATTATACAAACATTGTCCATCTTCAACAAAATAATAAAGGTGTAAAAAAAATAATTTACAGAAAATGTTATTAAATCTAAAACACAAACAAAATAATATAAAAAATACTATAGATTTTATTTAGAGTATTTAATATATAATTTTTATTTCATAAAAAATACCTTTAGAATAGCATTATTTAACATTTCTTGCCATGCACTATCAAATTTCCATTCATGTTGTTTACTAAGAAACCGTGCCTCAGCTAATGCTACAGTTTCTTTAGCAGCTTGATGAATTTCTAAAAAAATTTGAAATTAAAATATACTGAATATTTACAATTAAAACAGTAAGAACTCTGAACTAAAAAATGTTTAGAAAAAATATGTTTTCAATTAACTTACATACTTTTTTAATAAATAATACATCAACAAAATAAAAAATAAAATATTCAAACATAACAAGTATTCATATATAAATAAACTATAAATATTTTAGTTGTACTTTATTTTTAATTTTTCAAAAATGTAAATGCTTTAAATTGACGATCAAAATATTCCAATAATATTGAGACAATAATAGAATACTATATGTATAAAAATATATTTTTAGTATTTTGAAATCATAAAAATATGTAATACATTTCTAAAAATATCTCAACATTTTAATTTTATAACTGTTTATTACTTAAGTTCTTTATTATTCCATAAAAAAAAAAGACCTAAACACAATATTTCTATTATAATAATAAATCAAAAACACCCAAGTCAATTGACTTATTATATAATGCTAATGATTTAAAAGATATTTCTTAAAATGTTTTTTTTTTCTTTTAGTTATGTTAGATGATGTAATGAATAATTTATAAAACTTTACAATAGTAATCAAATTAATCAGATATAGCAAATAACTTATTTAATTAATTATTAGTTCTACGATATTTTATAAATAAAATCATAAATGAAACAATGACATTCTAGTTAATTAAATTACAAAGTTCTTCATAGATATTTTATAATTTGTATAATTGAGTAATTTTAATTACTTTATCCCATAACATAGATCAGAGAAAACTATGAATAACATCAAACACAGGTAAGTAACATTATATAACAGGAAATTATTAAAAAGTTATAGTAACTCGGACAATGAAATCTATTATATACACAGAAAATACAATAGGTATAGCAAAAATTTCCTAATAGAAAACAAAACATTTCTACTAACTCATCAACATTTCAATTTATTCTAGAATAATGCTTTAAATTTTAAAAATTATCAACTTAAAGTTATTAATAAGTCATTTTTTATAATTTAAAATATTTATAGGAAAAGGAAGATCAAGTATATTGATTTTTATTCTATTTTTAATTTTGTTTGTTATTAAAATTATGTGTACTTATGTACATAAAAACATTATTATAAATGTATTATGAAATATAAACTTATATTAATATGATGATATTTAACAATATTTTATGTTATTTTAAAAACAAATCTTAACTTCAATAAAAACTTTATAATGTTCCAGTTGAAATTACCTATTATATAATATAAACCATTGTTTGACATAATTTATTCCTCAATTAATTTTATTTAAAAATTAAAATTATTATTTTTTATCTATTTCATTAAGAGTGCACTTATATATTCTTTAACATCTGAAGTACTGAAGTATACTTGGTTAATAAAATAATAATTATAATATTAATAATATTATAGTTATAAATAATATAATATTTATTATAAAATAAATGAAAATATTGTACAATATTATACCTAATTTAAAAAATAAAAAATTGTTAACAATTTTTCCAAATGAAAAATAATTATAACTCATTTATCAAAAAATGTTTTATAATTAATAATTTATAAAATTGAATATTTTTTAACTTGAAATTTTTTTTTCTACTATATGTTTTACATATGAAGTATATTATAACAAAATATTGTTTCAATTAAGAATCACTAAAAAAAATCAACAAATTAAAATATTGTACTTAGGTTTTTTTCAAATAAAAAAATTGAATTAAGCACTATATTTTTAAGCAATCAATCAAAAGTTTAATACATTAAGGAACTAAATAACACTGGTATGTATGTAATTAATAAAAACTAATAAGAACTCATTTACATAAAATGCACATGCCTAATACAACTACTGTATTTTGAATGCAATCAGAAAAAATAAATGTTATGGATATAATAATACACATATTTACATATATTAATATGACCATTAAGAAAATATGATGGTTGTTATCATGGTCTTTTATACCCTCAATATATAATCTGTTCAACATTTAATTGCAGAACTTAACATAAAAACAAACTGGAAGTAATATTACATTTATTGATCAGTTACTAGCAAAAAGATAAATTGATTTTAATCATTATTTTATGTCATATTCCTAAAAATCCAGGCTATCACTTTATATATTTATTTATTAATTTAAGTAAAGAAAAATGTATAATCTATATTAATAAAATACAATAAGTAATTGTAATAGCAACTTTTTAACTAGACTAGACAGTATGAGGGAAGAGGGAGTGTTTATTATTAAAACTATTATTTTTTTTTTTTATTAAATACTTAAAATATATAATTATTAAGACTACATACAAATAAAAGACAAATATTATTTTTTACTATTAAAACCATTTTTTAATACAGGGTGGTCCAACCCATGGCCCTCAAAACATTTTTTTTTTGACCAAGAAGATCAAAGAAGACTTATATTAAAAAAAATAACAATAATGTTATAACAAAATCATTTTATTATTGTATAGTATTAATGTTTTATACTATCTAACATAGGTATATATATATATATATATATATATATATAATTAATAACTTCAAAACCATAATTGAATTCAGATCACTATATACATATGTAGGTATCATGTTTGTATAGTAGCCAAAGTGAATCTGAATCCTTATGGTGAGAGATTGAAAAGTCATAATTATTATAGTCATTATTAAGCAGCAATTATTAACTGCAAGTTTTATTGAATAAGAATATCTGTTTTTTTTTTTTTTGCGGTCCTTAGTATTTTTATGAAAGTGTAAGTTGGCTTATAAATTACAAAAGATTAGACAACCCTGATATACTTGATCATGATTTCTATAGTTTAAAAATTAAATATTTATAAAAAATATCAGTAATTTGAGTTTGGTCAATTTTTTCTGAAAAAGCACTTTTACTGACTTAGTACAATACTTAGAATAAATGTCAGACTGAGGTTTATCCCTATTTAAATTTAAAACTAAATATTCATAATTTAATTTATTGGTAGAAATATTTTTCAATAATCAGTGAAGTAGTTGGTCCAAAAATGTAGGTCCAAACATTTATATATATATATATGTTATTTTTAATATATATAATTTTATACAACAACCAAAGAAGATTAACCATTAAGACTAAAAACTATTTATGATAAGATAAAATAGGTACTTGACAAGTATCTTGTTTGAAAATAAATATAAATTGATATTTAACTTAACAATTGTACAGTGTACTAACTAATATTATTAACATCAAATACAGAAGAGAGCACCGGTACCAACTCAAATTGTTTGGTATGTATTCAAATATATATTTCAAATTTGACAAAATAATATAAAGTTGAACATTAATAACAACAAATATTTATCATAGTATTAAATTATTTTTCAATATTGGATAAGTTATATATAAATAGAAGTTAAATAAATGAATAAACATAAAATTATTTATTTCTTCGAATATACCTTTTCTTTTAAATAATAGATACATGGCCTGATATTTAATATCATATATTTAACATCAATAAATTGATATTTAACTTAACAATTGTACAGTGTACTAACTAATATTATTAACATCAAATACAGAAGAGAGCACCGGTACCAACTCAAATTGTTTGGTATGTATTCAAATATATATTTCAAATTTGACAAAATAATATAAAGTTGAACATTAATAACAACAAATATTTATCATAGTATTAAATTATTTTTCAATATTGGATAAGTTATATATAAATAGAAGTTAAATAAATGAATAAACATAAAATTATTTATTTCTTCGAATATACCTTTTCTTTTAAATAATAGATACATGGCCTGATATTTGTATGGTTGAATTCTGAAATGTATCTTCAAATTTAATAATAATTTTACTATCAAATATGATTACTCTGATAAATAAAATTATCAATATTATTAAGTTTTAATTTTTTTTTTTAAACCACAAAAATTAATTAGTTAAATATAAATTAAAAAAAAAAAAATGTATAAAGATAATTTTAATATTTTAATGCCTAAAATCAGCAATTGGCTGAGAACGGACCACTATCAATTTTGTTTTAGCAATGTTTCAATTATTTTTTAAAATAATTTAAAAATATAAATTATTTAATACAAATATGTATAATGATTTATAATTTATTTATTTATATTACATTTTATTTATTATTTATAATTTGTCTATGATTTATGAGAGATAGCCAAATTATACAATGATTATTATGTAATATCTAATCAGAAATTATGTAAATGAGAAATTAATAATCTACAAAGATATTTTCAATACATACCTACTACTCTGAAATCTTATATCCTTAAGATAATTACACTAAAGCATTTTTTAATACTATTAATTTATTTTTATACTTACAATACTTATACTAATATTAATAAGATCTTATAACTATTTTTAAATAAACTAATGAATTTAGTTCAGAAAAATGTTTTCATTGAAATAAAATATTTTCTATATACCACGGTATTGACATTTTTAGCTATAATTTGATAACTATATCTTATAAACTTCAAAATTTAAATAATAAATTATTCAATTTTAATATTAATTACAAAATACTCCATATGTTTGCATAACTTTAATTAATAAAATAAATCTTTTTTTAAAAAGGTTGAAGTATCAATGGACTTACCATTTGCTCGTTGATATTTTACAGCTGCAATTTGACATTGTTGCTGAGCTTGTTTAGACATATTAAGTGCTTCATAAAACGGTCGGGCTTTATCAATACATGAACCTAATTTGCGGGCTCGTACCTTTAAACGTCTAGATGCTTCAGCCATTAACATTCTAAATGTTGTATTTGCTTCCTGCAATGTACACCAAAAAGATTAATATACGATATGTATATATATTAATTTGAAAATTCTATATCTATAAATGTAAAGTAACATAATTTAATAAGACTTCAACTATAAGTATATTTATTTTAAAAGCATTTATACTTACATCTAATTCAATTTCAAGTTTGTTTATATTATCAGTGGACGAATTAAGTTTTTCTAGTTCCAGCTTAAATAAAACAAATTATTAAATTCCTTTTTGCCAATAAAACGAATCATTAATATCAGACATTACTTGAATTCTAGGATCTAAACTATCTTCTTCATTGTAATTAGATGTATCATTATCCTGTCCACTAGATGTTTCCATTGTTAATGTAATAAAACCTAATGAACTATTTAATGCATTGCAATAAGGGTGGGGGAAGTTAAATTCAAAATAAAACGCCAGTAAAATAAAACTAAAATGAAAATATAAATAAAGTCAAACTGTTAATATTGTAATAATACGAATAAAAATTAAAATAATAAACACTATTTTTTTGTTCATGATAGTGAAAAGAATGCATGATATCAAATGGGAGATAAACGTTGAACCTAACCGGCTGTAAGGTTTTAACCGTATTCCGTATGACCTCGACCTATTACTTCATGCTACCGCGTACTTAAACTGCTAACAAAATAGAGTAACGTATTTGTCTTCATTTATGTTTTAACGATGTTCAGCACACCGATGTGATTCATGGATTTGTTTAAAACTACTTATATTCACGGTCGAATTATTATTCATTTTTAAAAAATGTATTTATATAAGCTGACGTCATGCTGTATAATATTTTTGCATAGATACATACCTACAGATTTTTACTGATTTTATCGTAGGTATTGATTATTTAAATTTGTGTACCCAACCATAAAAATTATATTTTTGAATTTTGTTTTCATAATCCGAAACGAAATATTTTTCTGAAAATGTTGATATACCTAGGGCCATCCCTATACTTTGTGAGGTTTAGGGCAAATAATTGTTCGAAGCCTTTAAAAAAAAATCTTTAATAATTATTACAATATATGTTATCAGAACGGTATTAAAAAATTTGTTTTAAAACTTCTAGAAGTGAAGTACTTTTGACAATAATTTCCGATTAAATTACTAATTCCTTATATAATTATTATCCAATAATATTCTTAATCTCGCCCACTTTCAATAATGTTTGAAGGTCCATACAATGCTTCATCAAATCTTTATTATTCGTTTCAAAAATACATCCAATACCAAAATAAAAATTACAAAACACTGTTTCAATTGTTTAAATCTTCTACTCAAAAAATAAATTTCTTCGTCAAGAATTGGAAAAATATGCTAATTTTTTAATACTATCTTTACCAGTAGAATTAAAAGATGTAGTAGAACTTTTATACTCAAACCACTTTTTAATTTTTACTGTTATTTTACTTGTAAAATGTGTGGATGGGAAACAGTTTATTATTTGAAAATAATTTATGAAACGTGGAGCCTATAAATTCAGAGCTAAGCATGGAACCCGAGATAAAGGCTCCGCTAGCCATGTCCTAGGGTTGAACTATAGATATACCTATAAATATTGAACATCGAAACAGTTTTTAGTAACCCGATTCATACCGGATCCTTCAATTGGTCCATTCTATATTTAAGGACATCCCTTTCGAGTAGCATTGTCTGCTTACCTAAGGGCTTATTAGAAATTAAATTAAATTAATTTACTCGGTTCGTGTATCGCATTATCAATAAAACATTCCAATACGAGTATTAATAATATATACTATTCATATATGGATTTGAAAATATGTAACTTAATTTAAAAAATTAAAAGCTCAGCTATTTATTAAAAGTTATTTTTCCCTAAATTGATATATCGCATTTAATATAAATGTACGACGTTCTTCAAGTATTATACATAGGCTATACATTGAATGCTTAAATTTATCTAAATCGTTAATGAATCAATTTGTGACTACCGGCATAGGCGCAAATAAGGAGGGGCTAGGGGGGCTTAGCCCCCCTAAGAATTGCTATAGCCCCCCCAAAAACAAATGATTTTACTATATGATACACATTATAAATTACAATGTAATTTCGAAAGAAATATCACTTTTCGCGCGTAACGAATGATTTGAAAAATGATAATCGAATTTCGATTGATGCGTCGAGAAACACGTGATCACGCTAATCTGAAGAATAATTGGTGGGAAATGTGCAGCACTGATGTCTGATAAGAAACTAAATACTTTTAGTAAAACCGAAAGGAGAATTAAAGGCTTAGTATAAGAATAATAAAAAAAATTGATGTCAAAAAAATACCAATGTGTTAATATAATATTAGATGATTATGTGAATTTTAATTTAGATGGTATATAATATATATATATATATATATATATATATATATTTATGTACCTATATATGTTTATGTTTATTTGTAATTTATGTTGCTGCAGCAAGGTAAATTTTTTTAGTGGTTTTGTAATAATTTAAAAGCATCATAAGAGTATTCAGTATCCTGAACTGAGTTACGGCTTAACCCCCCCCCCAAATTTCAAACACTATTTGCGCCTATGACTACCGGCCATACCCATTGAATATTTTTCTTATTTGGTTCTTGGATTTGACAATTACCTACTACCAGCCTCTAACTAATGACCAGTGCTGGTCTAGGATAGGTATTTAACGCCCGGGAGTAATAAAAATGTTCATAACTTTTATATTTTTCAAAAATTTAAGAGCGCCCTTATAAAACAGCGTCTGGCGTGAGCATATCCACTTGCCTCTCCCCATGGTTCCCACGCTGTTAATGGCTAATACCTAACAGTTAATAAATACTAGACATTAAATATATTTTTATTTTATTGAAGACTTTATTTATTTATATAATTATTTGCATTGTGTCGTTACTTTATTATACTACATAATATGTCATAATATTATTAGGTATCGACTATTGTTGTCCGTTATTAAACTATGACAACCGCTTGTGTAGATACTTATTTCCCTGTTTGTTAATTGTATTACCATTTAACATAGTTTTTACTTTAAATTATGTTTTTTTTATCAAACCTAACTTAAATATAAATCCGAAATGAATCACATTTATTTTTACAGTTGAGTTGCGATAACTCAAAACTCCGAGATGGTAATTTACACTAGTGTAGATAAAACATGATTGTATTCTACATAAGGAACATTTAATGATTTTATATAACAATGTCTTTATACAAGAAAACTAATTATAGTAATTATTTAATATTAATTAGAAACACAGGACGAAAATTAAATAGTATAACACCAAACAATAAAGGGCTGCAACAGTACTATTATTAATAATTTTTCATTCAGTGCTAATTTATAATTAGATTATACATTATTAGTATTTATTAATCCAATTTTTTTCAATATTAATAAAATTACTTGTAATTAATAGTTATTACCATATCGGTAAAACCAAAGGAAGGATTTTACAAAACTGCATCCGATATTTCAATGCATATAGTTATTTCATCATTAATATTTAACACGTAGGAACTATACTTACTTAAATTAATTATTAACAAAGGCAAAATAAAAAAAATAAATTAAAAAAAAATAATTATTACGAAAAGGTGAAGTAAGGTATTTTTGTGGCATAGGTAATTTCGTGATATTATTTGTTAAACGTAATACATAATACAGTGAAACCTCTATATAGTGGACAGTCACGGGGAATTAAAAATTGTCCACTATAGAGAGTTGTCCACTATTGAGAAAACCTTTACTTAGTGGACATTTTCAAAAAATTACTAAATGTCCACTATAGGGAGACATTATAGGAAATGGGCTATATGTACACTGTATACATATGAACATATACATTGGAATATTAATTTATTATTTATTATATATATTATAATATAAATATGTATGTATATGTATATGTATGTATGTATTAAAAATATATGTATGTAGTATAAAAATGCTTATAAAAATGTTTAATGATTAAGTAAAATTAAAAAAATTCAGAGACCAGTCCCTTACTTGCACTGTAGTGAGACCCACCCTGGGCTGACTCACGCAGTGCACGTATACGGATAACCCGAACCAGTCGAACGGTTTATGTGGCGACCAATGGTGCAATAGTTGGACTTATTCCAGCATTGTATCGGCTGCCACAATCACACCTCGGCTCTCCTCTTTCCTATCGTCGCGCAACCGTCCGTTGTCTTCTTTTGGTTTTATTTTATTGTACGTTTTTAAACAGTGTGTTTCAAATTCAAAGTAATAAACTAATTCATTATCATTTCGATAAACTTTGTTCTTTCCTTTTTATTATTTTTGTTAATAAAACACCCACAACATACAGTTCAAATTGTAATTTTTCGAATAGGGAAACCATTAAGATAAGATAAAATATGAACGAATATATAACAGATAAATATAGTGTTTTTAATATGTACGTTTTCGATATGTACATTTATTGTGTCCATTTATGAGAGGTAATTTTTAATTTGGTACCAGTTTATTGTGTCCACGTCCACTATTAGGAGTGTCCACTACTAAGAGGTTATAACTCCTATTATGCGCATACATTTTTGCCGGGGAATTTAGAAGTGTCCACTATTGGGAAGGGTCCACTATTGAGAGGTGTCCATTAATAGAGGTTTCACTGTATAATTCCTTATTACATGGTTGACTTGAAAATTACATCGACCCCTAAAATGACTGTGTTTTTGAAAATATATATAACTATATTATTTACGATAAACTGTCATAAATAACTTATTGTGTTATACATAATCTGTGATGCTACAATTAAGACAATGGAAAGAGATCATTATCTCGTTCAATATTATCATTTACTGTAGCAATCAATACCAAATACAGTAATATATTATCAATTAGTTATTTATTTTCCATGACATTATAATATCGTTAAATATTTTGATTAATAAGAAAATAATAATATATAAATAGGTACGTACAAGGCTTATTACGTTTTATTGTCATGTGCATACGAATCATATTAATGTTCTTTATTTTTATATTGAATTTTCTCGTTACAATTATTATATTTGATACATAAATGTCTGTATTTCAACAAGGTATTTTTTTATTTTTTTTTTTTTTGCAGATAGTATATCAGTGTGATTTGAAATAATCGAAATAAAAATGGATAACCCCTTAACAGGTATGTATTGTTACATAATTTAAATATTCAAGTGTTGTGTTCATTTCCAGTTTGTATTATTGTGTTGAAGAAATTGTGTCGTTTCCACGTCAGACTAATTCAAGTCGTTCGTCGAAACTATATCAATGTGTAATCATGAAAACCTAGTGGTATAGCATGCTTACATACTGAATGTTCCTTAATTTTACAGATAAGATTTTACTTTAATAATAATTCCACATAATATAATGTTTTTTTTTTATCTTATCCAAATTTGGTTAAACAGTCAGGTAGTATATAATTTTTAAAAAAACATGGTAAAGATAAACATTTTTGTTTAATTTGTTCATTTATAATAATGATAGGCTAATAACCTTAAATGTTAAATCCTTCATAAAAAACTTAGTACCTTTTTTTAAATACAATATTTTCTTGAAAACTAAATTTAATTCATTTGGTAAAACGTAGTGCCAATTGTTTAATATAACTTCAGTGGTCACACAAAAAAATCTTGAGTAGGGTTAGGGAGCCTTGAGCATATTAGTAAAATATCTATCTTTCAATACGTTGCTGTCAGAAGTGTTAGGAACTATGACTGTTACCTCGTTACAGTGATGGATTTACGGAACCAAAATGTACATTAGCCAACTGGGCACTTTCTTGTGTTAACTTCTGGTCTTTTCTTTAATTTTTTATTAAAATTTGTAAAATAAAAATTTGGATTATGAATTTATTAACAGGTACTCAATTAATTAATTGTTAATTTTTATAAAATTTGATTACAATAAAGGTTATTTTATTTATAATAATTATTAAAACAAAAATAGTGTCCTACCATTCAGTAATTATTTTATTAGGTCCTTTACAATGTTTGCGGACTAAACCTTTTTTTTTTTGTATTCGTTTTTATCTAGTTCGATTGCCTATTAGCTACTCCACTGACTTAAGTCTACAATTAAAATACAACCATTATTAATTACAAATCGATGATTTAATTCGAATAGGTGCTCTAACATCTTATCTTCTTATCACAAGGAAATTGAATAAGTACTTATCGATAAGTATGTTTGTTAATGTAAAATAATTTTAACATATCCATTAATTTATATATGATATTGTTATATAATATATATAATATTATGATTCTTGGATATTTCCAATACAGACAAATAGTGTCATATAATATGCATTTATTCAACAATTAACGTATGTACTTAATTATGTCATTACACCACGTTCAATTTTTTCGTCTATAATAACAAATATTTGAAAGATAGAAGATCGTGGTTTATAATTTGATTCTTTCTTCTTTAAGTTTCCAAACGTTCGAAATATATTAAATCTTTTTTCACGTAGTACGACTTAAGGATTTAAGACTTAATTTTAAATTTCACGTAGGTACCTAGTTTTAGATTCTGAACAGAGCAAGAAGTATATTGCTTTTTTATGTATCTATCAACAAGATTGTGACCAGAGAGATTATTTGTAGCAAATTTTATATGAAGTGAACTCAAAAAATTATTTTCTTTATTTCTCAATAGATTTTCTAACAGTTGAGAAAAACTGACGACTAATTACAAAATATTTAGTTTACCGATGTTCAAAAAAATCTAATTTTTCTATTCGTCACAAGTAACTCAAATAATAATCATAAAAATTTGAAATTTTCATTCAATTTTAATTTTTGTTCTCTATAAATAATACAATTTTCAAAATTGTTTGACTTTGTAAGGGATATAAAATGAAAATTTCATGTTTTTTTTAGCTTATTTTTATTTTACGTCTATAAAATGGTTTTGGTTGAGAATAAAATCTTGAAAATCTCATGCCAAATTTTTCATAAATTTACTTATATCGAAAAATATGAATTATATTTTAAGATAAAATTTTGTTTTTATGTATTCGTTTGAATAAGATTCAGTAATCATCATGAAAATCTGCATCATTACTATACTTAAATTTTATAAATTGTTCTTATTTTTTCTCAGTATTGCGATTATATAAGAACAATATATATAGTAATCAATAATAAATGTTTACTTAAGTATAGTGTAAAAGATAATAGTAAAATGGTGATTAAAATATGATCAAATTAGGTGATTCGTTTAGTTACGAACGAAAATATCGTTATTATAGACGATCAGGGTCATCATTTGTGAGGGCAAGAGCTTTTCCACCTCTGTAAAAATAATGCAAACGTGTAATTCATAAGCGTGTACAGATCTATATTTCAATGGATGCCTATAATACTTTTGGGCCCTTAATTAACAAATCGTGTAGGTATATTATATTAATATAAATATACAAATAATTAAACATAACTTTAATTTAATATTGTAGTATATTAGACCCAATAAATATGTTTTCCTTGAATCTTGTATATTTTTCTTAGATAGGTTCAATTATTTATGGTTTGTATTATTATAGTCAACTGCAGCTGTTATATTATGATAAGTTTTTGCACAAAAATTTAAAACATTTAATTTTATTTATTTTCATTATGAAATATAATTTATTTTTTTATCAAGTATTTTAGAATAAATTTAAATTAATTTGAGCAATATCAGTTAAACTACGGGTCCTTTACTCTCAGACTTAAATTATAGGGCCCCATTTACAATACTGCGGAAGGTGCCCGACACATCCGGCACCCTCTTACGCACGTCTATGGTATAGTTAAATAATTATTATAAATATTAGGATACAAAATTAATGTATTAAAATATAGTTTTTTTCGCTCACCTTTTTTCTCATAAACAATTTTATGCCTTTGCACCAAATCCTGCAATTACAAGCCCGTGTCCCACATTATTAAAATGGTGAAAAAACAACTCAATATATGTATTTAAAGCCAACCATGCAATTTGTCGCAACATTGTCTTTATCAATATTATCGGAAAACCTTCGCTGCCATTGTACCGTAAATTCTGTATTTTCGTGTACCATATTGGCATTTAGCTCGCCGGAATCAATGTTGAACGGGTATGCACCAAATCAATACTGCAGTCTCCATTTACAATAAATACGGTACGACCTGATTAAATATCTGTACTATTTATTTTTATAATTCATTATTTCTACAGATAAATATATTTTATATTTTACCGAATCATAACTAAATTTTTTACAAACTACGTATTTTAGAATTATCGATAGTTTTTATTTCACTAATTGACAATAATAATAAAATACCTACGTTTCTTTCTTTTACGTGTTTTCTGACTGAGATTTACATTACGATTTTTGAGAGTGCTCAATATACACTAACATAATCAATATACTACATATTTTGATCATGTATTATCCACTATATTTTATAACTTTTAATATGAGATTTGGTTTAAGTTGGATTAATATAGATGAAAACTGTTGTCGTGAATGTATTATTAAGATGTTCGTTGAATATTAATTTATCTTATTTAAAAATGTAATTAAAACAATCGATGTTTTGAATAAATGGCACACAAGTTTGACATTCGTCAATTTTCCATGGTCATCGATGAAAATTAAAATCTAATTATACGGACAAGTTTCGTTATGTGTACCGGGTCACTTGATAATATATCAAATTCAAGCAATCGAAAAGTCAATCATTGACGTTTTTCTTTAATGGCATAGTCGTAGACGTGATGATATAGTTGAATATACAAATATTTTTAAGTTCTATGTTTTCAAATTCTTCCCCGTTAACAAACGATAAAAGCCAACGGATGTTGTGTTTCAACATGCAGGAACCTACAATTTTTGCTATGCTAACGCATTTCATCATACACGTATACAAAATGTAACATAATTCAATCAACAACAAAGTACGCCTATGTATATTATAGTTTAATTTATTATACAAAACGGTCTCATTGAGGTGTTAGTACATATCCAATTAATAAATGTTTTTAGAATAGTTTTATGCTTTGAAGTAAACTGTATCTTCGAAAAAGGTTATTAATTACGTTGAAATACGACAAAATTATAAAACTGTATTGCTAAAATTCTACATCTCATTTTAATAAATTTATGATTTCTTTCATATCATTGAAATGAACAAACCAGAAAAATTGTATTAAATGATCTATGATTCAACGCATTCCGGGTGCCAAGTGATCAAGTTCAGAAATTACAGTTTAACAGGAATTTGGGGTATCCATAATTGTTGGCAGTCTCAGTTTATCTAGATATGGTTGATAGGTGTATGTTGAATTGGTTTGGGGTGTTGATATTTATGGCGGCTAGTCGAGCTGGGATGTCGGGGGGGCAAAAACAAAAAAAAAGAAAAAAAAAAAGAATAAAAAACAAAAAAAAAAAAAAAAAAAAGGGGAAAAAAAAAAAAAAAAATAAAAAAAAAAAAAATTAAAAAAACAAAAAACTAAAAAAAAAAAAAAAAAGAAAAAAAAAAAAAATAAAAAAAAAAAATGAAAAAAAAAAAAAAAAAAAAAAAATAAAAAGAAAAAAAACAAAAAAAGAAAAAAAAAAAAAAAAAACAAAAAACAAAAAAACAAGAAAAAAAAAAAACAAAAAAAAAAAAAAAAAAAAAAAAAAAGATAAAAAAAAAAAACAAAAACAAAAGTAAAAAGAAAAAAAAAAAAAAAAAAGAAAAAAAAAAAAATCAAAAAAACTAAAAAAAAAAAAAGAAAAAAAAAAAAAAAATTAAAGAAAAAAAAAAAGAAAAATAAAAACGAAAAAAAAAAAAAAAAAAAAAAAAAGAACAATAAAAAACAAAAAGAAAAAAAAAAATAAAAAAAAAACAAAAAAAAAGAAAAAAAAAAAAAATAAAAAAAAAAACAAAAAAACAAAAAAAAAAACAAATAAAAAAAAAAAAAAAAAAAACAAAAGAAAAAAGAAAAAAAAAAAAAAAAAAAAAAAAAAGAAAAAATGAAAAACAACAAGAAAAAAAAAA
>JASXSY010001543.1:0-49261 GCA_034509805.1 Sipha maydis
TGTTCGTCACTTTTCGTCTTGTGAATAGGCCGTCCGATTTGGCAGCGGTCTCTTGCGAATAACGTGGTTTTTTTTTGTCATTTGTGCCATCGTTCGGGCTGCAGAAAGGTTTTCGTCTTCGTTGATGACAGTGTTTGGGTGGTCGCACGTACCAAGCTCTGTGACTTATCGTTTATTATTCATACACTGCGGTCTGCCGTCGTAGTCGTTTTGTAAAGTCGCGTTGGGATAAAATCCGTCATCAATCACAGTCACATGTGAATATTGGTCGACCATATTCGTTTAATTTGTTGTTTAAAGGCCGACGGGCCTAGCCGTCACCGGCTTGTTGTTGTTATTATATTTAACATATTATTAGCTGTGCCACTCTAAGACCAGCGTTATTGATTTTATTTATTATATTGTGTGCCAGTGTGGGCCACATATTACTTGTAATTGTTATTGTGTATTGTTGGACCAACCAGGCCATATTATTATAATTATATTTATATTTATTTATTATTTATTGTGTGTCACTATTGGGCCAACATTGTATTTATTATACATTATTTATTGAATTATTTTTAATTTGCAGTAGTAGAATTACGTTGACTGATTTATTGATTGTAATTGATTATTAAGGAAATTATTTGTAATTACTATTATTTTTTTTTTATAGCTGTGAAAGCACCCTTATTTATTTATTCATAAGAGCTGATAGCAGCGACACTTGATATGTTAAACATTATTGTTCATTGGATACATTACTTATTAAAACATTGTATTCTGCAACTGTACGACAACTATAAGCCTACAATTTAAATAATCTGTAATAGAAAATATTTCATAGTTTTAATTCTAAATTTAATTTGCTTAAAATTCGTGATTATTTATTGAAAAATAAAAACATAGCAACTTTACTGTTTTATGCGAAACATAAATAAAATCTGTGTTATTATTTACAAAATGTTGATTGGAATTATTATGTTTGTATAACGATATATTTTTTTTTTTCAAACGTTTAAAAAACTACGAAGTATAATTTAATTAAATATTTTAGTTTTTAGTAGTTATCAGTATAAAATATTATATTTTTCAACATGAATAATATCTAAATAAATTAAATTAAATATTTATTCGCTAAAACTCGAAAATCATAAGCTATACTACTGCATCAGAAACAATTTTACAATAATGAAAAACCAAATGCCAATTATAATTTTTTCTTTTTCGTTAAAATATCCGAATAGCACAGAAACATGTTTTATATTTGTGTTTTGAACTTTTAAATTAAATATTTATTCAGGGGTTTTATCAAGTGCTTGTCTTATTTGATCGTAAAAGCATTTAATGTTTTAAACATGTATGTACAAAAAACATTGTTTCGTTCAATACATATACAAACGCTTGATTACAATCTATGATTATACATTTGTATTGACATTTACATCATTTGTTTTTACAGTGCTCTTATCGACGCTCGAACGTGAACGATGGAAAAAGTATTATTTGGTTTTTCAACAAACATGCAGTATGTATCTGCTCGGTGTGCAATCTCTCCGAAACCAAGAGTCGAACAAAAGTGATATACACAGTATGTTACATTTTTATTTGAAGGTAATAGGTTTATTTTTATTCTCTCGTAATCAGTGACATAAACTGTACAACTAAAGCATATTTACGACCAGAGCAGGTAATTAAATGTCAGTGAGACGGTAAAAAGTTAATAAAACAGCCTATACATTTTCGACGAACATAATTATCGAATACCTAATTTCAAACTCGTGATAATAACACATCGCGGTGGTCCGTTAAAACGGTGGATAGTTATAACGCAATTCTGCGCAACTGTTAAAAACTACAATACGCAGAAAGGTATTATTTTTGACACCGATTACCAGTATCATTTACTAACGTTGGAATCATAGTTAATCTTAAATGTTTGTGTCTGAAACAACCATTGCGTACGCCTACACTACGCCTCATGCGACGGCTATTTTAATAAAAGAAGTAGAAGAAGAAGAAGAAGATATAACAATTATTGTGGTATGTAAACTCGTACTATTGACGAGCGGAGATCATAATCGTGCATACACTTTAGGTTCGAGACGTGTCTGAGAAAAATTAACTTATTTAGTGAATGGAAGGAAGACAATCGCCCTCCCCATCATCTTTCATTGTCTTTCATTACTAGACAATACAAAATAATAATTAATTCTGTACACAGTCTTCAATTTATTTTTCATAACTAAACCAATCAATTAAAATATCGTACACTTTAAAAAGCGTATGCAACCATTTTGTCGATAATTTTCATTTAATTAATTTAATTCATTTTCACTTAATTCATTCTTTTTAGCATAACTGTAACAACAGAATTAAATAGACAGAGGTCAAATTAATAAAACAATACGAATGTATTATTTACTTTCGGTAGGTATATACTTATCACATATGTTAATTTTAACCGTAATAACAACTATGGAATACAATTTTGGTTAGTGGCACACTCGGGACGGACCCGGACATTTCGCCGGGACCGTTTCGCCGCGGACCTATTCGCCGCAGACCGGTTCGCCGTCTTACCGTTTCGCCGCGAACTCTCGCCGCCGGACTACTCGCTGTCTGCATGCGTGGATCCAAGGGGGGGAGGTGGCGAAGGGGGCGTACGCTCCCCCCTCTAAATCCCCAAAATAGGTTTAAAATATATTGGGTTTTCATACAATTGTTATACAATTACGAAAAATAAAATAATATTATTTTATCTTTATTGTGTATTGACTAGTGTGTTGGTATGTTATAGCCACGGTTAGTAAATTTTGTACTTAAAAATAATTGCTTGAGAATGTTTCTTTAATTCAATTATTTTATTTTATATGTTCCTGAAGGCTATGGGCCAACATAATTGTTGTTGCTTTTACGTATTATGTTACAATTTAGGCAGGTTAGTCGTAAGTAATTTTATTTTTTAATAATATTTTGCGCCCCCTCCGTAAAAAATTTCTGGATCCGCCTCTGGCTGTCGGGCTATTCGATGCAAAGAAAACCTCCCCACGAAATATTATTACCAATAATGTACTT
Organism: Sipha maydis; assembly: GCA_034509805.1. Classification (NCBI taxonomy): domain Eukaryota; kingdom Metazoa; phylum Arthropoda; class Insecta; order Hemiptera; family Aphididae; genus Sipha; species Sipha maydis. The sequence goes on from JASXSY010001543.1 coordinate 3,061, forward strand.
AAATTATTAAAGATTAGTAAACAACAATACTAAGGTTATGATATTTTTTCAAACCTCACAACCCTACTTTTTACATGTGTTCATCCCTGATTGTCACTCTTTGAGTTGTGAAACATTAATTTTGATATGTTCCTCAATTTAAACCAAGCACATTTTAACATCCCTACAATAGAATTAATTTTAATTCTATTGTATGTTTTATGCAGTTCTTTTTTATGCTGTTCTATGCAGTTTTAATTTCCGTTGGTTCATAAGCAACCATGCGCTTGCATACTCTTCTGGGGCAGAAGATTGTGGCACGTGTCTACAGGGGCAAATTTTGAGGGACGGAAAATTGTTGAAGGTTATAAGTTTAACGGTATTATATTATTATAATATTTATATTCATTTTTAGGTTTTCTGGCACTGTAAAATATGTTTTATATTTTTCCTATCTGAAAAAATATCAGACAATAGCTTACCTACTAACAATTAACAAGATATGCTGTTAACTATTTTATATAATCTTATATTTTAAATATATTTTCAAAATTTTTTATCGACGTCCATAAATATGAGATTCAGGAATTATTATGAAAGAAATCAATATCGATGATTTTAATAAATTAAATATCTAGCAATAATCAATGATCCTGAATTCAGCCATATTTTTCCATAGTCTCTGTTCACGTTGCTGTGTATGTAAATAATTTGTGAGTAAATCGTTTTCCTTTTATTTTATGTACTAAATTATTGTTATTTATTGATTATTTTTTTTATCTTTATATAGATTTATTTATCTTACTTTTTTTTTTTTTTTTTTTGAAGATTAATATTTTCTATTACCTTTATGGTAATTATTATGTATTGTCATTTATACTATGTTACATTATTATATAGGTTTGTATTGGTTAATTATTACATATATAAGAGAATACTATTAGTTAAAAATTAAATTATATTTGCTAAAAATCATGTACACATTTGTGCAAGAACAACAATAACGAGTTTAATTTCAATAAAATAAAAAAATTTAAATAATTTCATTTTATTGTTGTTATCATGTTATAATATCATAACTTTAGTATGTTTGTTTATTAATCTTTAATAATTTAAGTACATTATTGGTAATAATATTTCGTGGGGAGGTTCTTTTTGCATCGAATAGCCCGGTAGCGAGTAGTCCGGCGGTGAAGCGGTCGCGGCGAATAGGTTCACGGCGAAATGTCCTAGACCCCACTCGGGACGCTATGTGCGTAAAACTAACCTCGTGACGATGATGATAACGGATGGCGATCAAAATAAAACGGTACTCTCCTGTGCTAGTAGTGTAACTGATCTTAAAAGGACCTAGGACACTAGACGCGTTTCTCACATCGGTCTCCGAGAAAAGCAAAGCATCGTAGTCGTGTGCGTAGTGCGTACGTATTCCATTCGTTTGCTGCCATTCCATAATTACCGTTGCAACACTCGAGGTGTTTGTAAGTAATTAAAGTGAATACAAAGCATGTACTATGGTACGCGTATCTGTTCGTAATGCGTGGGTAAACCCAAACTATAAATGATTAGTTATTGTCGTCCGACATCTATGCTCGGTAACAATAATTATCCAACGCGAAATATGTCAAATCGAATGGTTTCTCCGTAAGTGTCATATAAAAGTGAAAACGATAAAAATCAAATCGTCGTCGTCGTGTTATATTACTTCTGTATTCTAGTAGGTATAAAATTATTTATTTGTAACTCTTCCCGAAATTGTATTTTTGATTCACCGCGGTAAGTATAATATTATATTTATACGCGCCACAGATAGATGGATGACACATGTATATATATGTGTGTGTGTGTGTGTGGGTGTGTGTGTACGCTGTGTTCTAGTTAAATTATTTAGGCTTGAAAACTTTGCAGTGCTCGTTACATTCCATAATATTACAAATCAGGTGCGCGTGTTAGTTTTGAAATTATTCCGTACAGATATAACGTTATCGTGTTCGTATTGGGACATGTCACTAATATATGTACGTATACTTTTGTCTTATATACATACACCGACAGACTACTAGTGTGGGTCGTCTCTGTAATGCCTGCTGCGGTTGAAAGTTATGCGAAACATACCGGACGAAACAATATTATTTATATACGTGCACCTATTAGAACCATATTCATACGTCGGGTATATCTTAATGAACAATATCCACTAGAGATTGGATTTTCAACTCAATAACATGAGCCAGTTCACTCAAATGAGTTGATTCGAGGAGTCAACTCCCAATTTTCATTGATTCCCATTAACTCCTAGTTATCAGTTCATTAAATTAAACAACTCTCGTATGACAATTCGTTTAAAAGTTACTTCAGAGTATTATATCATCTATCACTAAATATAAGACTGTTGATTTATAAAAATATATGAAGATCTTATTTAATATTAATTTACTGAATTGTTTTTGTTGTTTAATGCAATACAATAATATGTCATATACTTATGTATTTACTATTTAGTATGTATATTTAAATATTATACAACGAGGAATTAATTTGAACTTTTATTTTATATACAAATTTAATTTAAAATGTTATATTATTGTGAACATATGAATGTTTTATCTAATATATATATATATATTATATATTTTTCAAAAAAAAAAACAATGTGCCCCATGAGTTCTTAATTTTAAATACAAACGAATATTTTACGTCAAAATATCACAGCTACCACTGCAAATCATACGCGTTATTACTATACTTTACGTTACGTGTTTGGTTACGTATTAGAGTAATAGTATTATGTACTATCATCATAGACCTTATACTTATGACCAGAGTTAGATGAATCAGTAAATCTAAGGCCGTAGTATTACCCATAATTAAGGTGACCATATATGTTTCTAGTCTAAACGGGAAAAAACATCGACATGACGCGAATACCAATATTTCGATTTCGAATATTTCACGATGCTTGGGCGGCTTTTTCGCAGTAAGTAAAATTATTGAAATCGCACTTTGCGGCTAAATCGTTTGTTTTGATTTCAACAGTCAACGATTTGATACGTATATGTTTCAAAAATAATAAATACATTATTGTAGTCGTCGATCATAGCTGATATTTTAATGATATCGTATCTACTTCCGATGAATCCGCATATTTCATGATATTGTACGGATATAATAAATATAAAGTACTACCAAGAGTCTTCTGAATAGAAATGTGAATTTCTTTGCGGAGAAATTCAGTGGGTTATCACTTTTTACCTTTTACGACGTTTTCTCGTGTTATATTTTGTCATATAATAAAACAACTCATAGAATAATCTAAATTCTAGTAATTGAAGTTGAACACAATTATTATGAAAAAATATAAGAACGATTATACAACGTGCAATAATTAATGATGATCGGCAATAAGATATTTTTATGAGCATCAATCGTCGTTATGTTTAATATAATAATATTATTTTTAATCAACATTTAAATTAGTGTGGAATTATTGAAAATATTTTTCCATTGTATCACTATTGTGACTTAAACCGTTTGGTTTTATAAAATGAGAAATCATTTTTAAATTATTGAATGATTAAATAATAAAATTAGAGAGAAAAAAATATTATTACATTAACTAATAACTGCGTAGAACTATTTTTATTTTAATGGATTTATCGGAACCTCGAGTCTAATAAAATTATACTATAACTGGTATTTTAAATAAATGAAGAATTGACAGTTAAATCAATTAAGCTTGCAAGGGGAAAAAATGGAAAAATGTACATGATAAAAAAGGTGACTGTAAACTCAGTCGAGATTTACATTTACAAGACCGACGTTATTGACCACTATTTGGCTCGTCGATGCTCGTACTTTTCACATCTAGTACGTCTGTCAGTCTAAGGATGAAATTAAATTAGTCTTGTTAAGAGATAGACGATAATGAAGCTTTTTCATGGAGCTTTATGAAGACAATTTCGATGATTCGAAGAAAAAAATTATTTATCGAACAACTTACAGACAGAAACACTCAAGAGTATATTTTCAAAACATCTTACGAAGTTGCAATTATAATAGTCCTTAGGACTCTGCATTGTCCGTAATTTTAGGGTCCGGAGCAGATTGAAAAAAGACTGAAAAATGACCGAATTGATTGTTAATTTTTTTTTTTTTATGTTAGGAATGGATTGAAATTTAAAATAATATGTTAGAATTGACCGTGTTGAGCCACCAAACCAAATAAATACATTTTGGACTGTTTTACTATATGGACCAGACCGGACTGAAAATACTATATAATTTGATTGAGCGAATACACAATTTAAACTAAAGGTTTTAAATGATATCATATACTTGGTAGGTAATTGGTTTATTAATTATCATTAATTTCGATTTATATCACTCGTAGATTATTACGAAACTGATATATATATATATATATACATATATATATCAGTTGTGTGTATGTCATTCATATGTACTATATATATATATATAGTACAAAGAAAGGTACATACTACACATTGTATAGGCTTGGATCACACTATGCGTTTTGTCGGTAACCGATTAAAACAGTTTCGATCAACCGCAATCGGGACAACCGATCATACTATGCGTTTTATCGGTAAACGATTAATATAAATGAGATTAAAAAGCGCGCGAATTCTCTTTTCAAGATTCAAAACTAATATTTTACTAATTATAAATTTAATAAACTATGCATTATTGATTTCGAAGAATCATTTTATAATAGATTCATATGAATAAAAGTAGGTACATATGTACATTGGAACTTTATAACTAATAATAATTCACTCGTCGACCGTCAGTATTCAAGTGTTTAATGCCACTAGTGCCGATCATAATTGTTATACTTTCTTAATTATAAAATTTTTATTTTGTATGACATAAGGTCATAAAGCTTTTTTTAAAAACCTATTGAAATATATTATTAAATAAATAAATCAATAAAATATAGGTGATATTTGGTTAAAAAATATAAACTTGATACGAATCCGAATTACGTACCATCAAACATTATAATAATAATTATTAAATTTACGAAAGAACAAAAAAATGTTTTTCTTTTCGGTACCGACGTTCCGCACAATGTGATCGGTTATAGTGTAATGTATGTGTTTTGATGTACATCCCGATCGGTATTGGGAAACCAAAACCGCAACATATTGCGGTTGCGTCCCGACGTTAATCGTCGGTTACCGATAATCGGTCTAATGTGATCGCCTAAGGCCGCACCTACATTGGATCCGTATTTCTCCCGATCCGATCCGATCCGTAGTAGTCCGATTGTCGGACGACGACGGAGAAAAAACAAACACCTATATTGCAATGTAAGTGCCTACACTAGTAACGGAACTTTCGATCCGACGACTCCCGATCCGATCTGATCCGACGTCCGATCAAACTTGTTTGTTTTCAGTCCGTTTTTTCCACTCCGACGCGTCTTTAATCTGACGCATATTTAATTTATTAAAAATAACGGCGAAAATCGACAAGGAACTGTTAATACCAGTTATGTCGTTTTTTATTCCTTCAAGAATGTAGTCAAATGTCTGAATACTCATTCGGTGGTATTCCCAGAATTTATTTGAGTAATTCCGCATAGGACCAATGTAGGCATTCACGTCAGACGTCGTTGGATTCCGATAGTCGGACGACGACGGATCAGATCGGATGGGGAGAAATACGGATCCAATGAAGGTGCGGCCTAATGCGTTTTCCGTTTCATCATATTTCATTTTGAGTGTTGCGGTTTAATTACCGATCGTCTCCGGTTAAAACGCATTTTGTGATACTAGCCTAAATAATGTCTTAAAATCTTAAAAATATTATTCAATGGATTTTAAACAAGCCGTAACCGCCTAATTGATATCAAACAGTTCTATTTATAATTTAGAAACCGAACCGAACTAAAATGATTATAATTTAAACAAAGACCGGACCGAAATTTTTCATACAAATATGGAGTCAGAACGAACCAATCCTTCGTTTATTTTTATACAGACTATACTTGTCTGTATAATAGTACATAAAACACTTATATACCAACTGCATTTATTTTAGCCGTTTTACTTTGATGTATGTTCACGAATTGTGTTGAATTATTTTTCATCGTCAGTGGTTCGTTGACCACTTTGGTATTTTTAATAAAAACATCATATTTTTATGTGTTTGATCAGGAAAGGTTTTTTACGTTCAATGTACACATCCCGTACAGCACACTCGTATATAATACACACGCTACTCGTTTTATTTATTACATTTTAAATGTGGAATATTGTAAAAACAAACAAGCATTGACGAAATAATGATTTGATTTGAACACAGCTCTAATCGATCAGGAAAAAAAACTCAATTTTTTGAATACACCCAGTGGCGTATTTTCGGAAGGAGGGGGGAATTTTCGACCCTCTCCCCAGAAAAAAAAAAAAAAAGTTCAAAAGTCATAAATGAACATTGACTTATACTATGTGGTTGTAATGACGACTATAGACAAATAAATTTCTTGTTTTTTATATTATTATACTCATAGTTAATATTTTTTAATATTATTATATAAGATGTATTTTTTATAATATTAAAAAATATCTTATTTCTTAGAAAAAAATTATGAACCTCCCTATTGAAAAAAATTTGAAAATACGCCACTGTGTACACCCATGTGTAATACACCAATACCGATATAACGCAGTACGGAAACACGTGTTTTGTATCAAGTATTCGATTAACGATGGTTACAGTACTGTTTGGCGTACGCCTTATTACCAGCGATTAGCGATTTTTTGTAAGCTCTGCACACAATAAATTTTAAATAAGCCCTTTTGGTCTATGATGGCTAAATAAATATGAGCCTACTACACCTTCTGAAAATCGATTTAAATATGCATCCCCGAATTAATTGTTAATTATTTTCCGCATTTGACCAAATTCACGACATCAATAGAATATTCTGTGTCTGCGACTACTGCAATGAATTATTGTGTTACTGCACGCTTTAAAATGTCATAGCCCACACGTTACTACTATTCCAACCATATTCTTTGTACAACACGAAGAGCACGTCCTAGAATATGCACGGTTTTAGATCTCTCAACGGAACAGTCTGCAGTTCATCGATATGATATGGAGCGCACGGAGCACGCAGCAGTGGCCATTCGTCGACCAAGGGAAATAAGACTACTCATCAATTTCACTTCAAAGCGATATCTACAACCTAATAAGTATTTTCTGCCTCCATAACGTTGTATCACGATGACTGCAAACAACAACAATCACACCATCAAATCGCGATACCTTGACGTAGTGCAAACATGGCCCGCACGCGTTTCCTTCGTGCCGTCCGAGGTGAGACGATTTTCGAACGCTTAGTCACCCCCGTCGTAGGAGGACTTATCGTTATTGCTGTGATTCGGGGAGCGGAGTTTTGTTTGTACCACTCGAGTAATTTATTTATTTAATTATTTCGCGGGTCGTTTTACGGTACATTATACTGTGAATGCGACGCGACAGCCCTTCGTCCGCTCGCGTAAAAGCCCCCGGTCACCGACCCGGTTTGTGATCTGTAAAGTTTTAATTACAGAGCTGCAGCTTTCGTCCAAGCACAATAGTAGTAATGATCATTATCATTGTGTCGTCGAACCGCCTCGACTGTACGCGCGTCGTCCAATGTCTGCGAGTAAACGAACGTTTTCGTGAAATCGCTCACAAAATTGTTTTTTAACGTCCTGCGGCCATCAGTCGTAAATCGAGCACACGTAGGTGGCATACGTTTCCCGAATCGCGTTCGCGGAACCGTGTTGAAATCAATACGCCCGATGAAAGTTGCAAAACGCCGCGCCGTCGGATGTTGCGATCCAATGTCGCCATCCGTGCGATGACTTTTCGATCTTCGTTATTCGTCTCCGGCCCCTGTGATTGTAATACGCTGTCCTCTACCCACCAACCACCTGCCTGTCGGTTCAGCAGTCGGGTGTCGCATGGAGGAAAAATGTTTCGGAACGAAACTCGCGAATAATCTCGAGTGGACGAAAACGCGCGTACGATGAATCGATTTCAACCGTTGTCGACTCGACGCGACACGGTCGTACGTGCGGGCGTGCAGGCGTGCGAGCGAACGTATGTATACGTAGCACTTGTGATGGCCCGCCAATGTATTTATATTCCCTGTGTGTATCATTAGAAATCCCGGATCATCGCCTTGGACTGAAAAGACAAGCCCTACCTGATCCGACTTCACGGACGTCGAGATAAGACGCGCGTGTGATGAAACGAGTGTGTACTCCGGCACCTGGGTGCCCAGTACCACCGGGCGTAGTAAGACGACTTGCATAAGACGTGATAAACCGAACTCGACAAGGTGCCGTGATATTTTTATCGAATTTACTAACTATACGCCGTCCAGATAAAGAAAAACTACGGTCTAAATATCGAGTGGTTCGTTCTTTATGCGATCACTATCAGCGATCGATAAAACGTGCTCTCCTTCGATATGTCATTACTAGGGCTGAGGAGTTTTAGTGTTTTCGCGCGTTTTCTCTTGTTTTAAAACGCGAAGTGGTTGTATTTGAAATTTTTTTTTTTTGTGCATTTTTGCATAATTTCTCGTCGTCGCATATAAATGCATATTTGAGTAAGTTAGATAAATCAAGAGCTTATAGATACGCGCGCATTTGCAACGTTTCAATGTTTTATACGAGGTGTATAAATATTATTTTTACATGGACCATTTTCCAAATAATATAATAATAATACTAAACTATATGTAATTCACGATCTGGCAGATATCATTGAGTCACGTGCAGGAAACCAGTACTTATGTGAACTTCAGTTGTCCATAATATATTTTAGTATTTTAATATGTTAGAAAAAAAAAGAAGGAGGAAACGAAAGCATTTAATTTTTAACGTTTTATTAAATTAGTTAAACTATTAATTTTTCATTTTTTTACCTTATATACCATGTTTTTATACATTGTATTTTCTAGGGCATATTTTAAATGCAAGCCTTAATCATTATCATAGTCCTTTTAGACAAATTCGAAGTGCACGGGCAAGAAACACAAGTGTCCATATATAATTCGTAATCAACGAAATCATCAACATTTTTCTAATTGATATGAGCCTTTTCAAAATTAACTTTAAAATACATTTCTTATGCTATACCATGATTGCGTTACCTTGCGATATCATATTACCATAAAATATATTATTTATTAATATTATTATCTAATATTTTTCCGGTTCACTTCAAAAAATGTAACAATACAAAATTTTTAATTTTTTTAAATTTACTACGAGAAGAAAAATAGAACGTAGTCTGTCATTGCAGTAAAATGATGAAGGAGAAAAAAATTTCCCGAGTACTATGGTAGTGTTCAGAGTCGAAATGTGCAGTGTAGCGTAATTAGAGCATACCGAGGTTACAACACTATTTTCCGTGCAAAACAACTGTTTTCGCTAGAATTAAGAACTATTTGTACGTTCTCACAGTTAAAGCTGAAAGGTGTTTTTTTTTGTTGGTTTCTTACGATATTTCCTTGTAATGACTTTAATTCAGTATCGTGTATACAACTGACGGCCATATCTCCCTCCTAAATACATATAACCACCATGTATCTCTAAAATCGCTATGTACTACAACGTTGGCTGTGTAGGGGATACGAACAGCGTAAGACCCGTCATATGAGTATACGAGAAGAGAGTTCTTACAAAAACATAGATCGGGTCTAACTCCAGGGTAAGAAGAATGTTATCCGTTTATCGTCAATCACCAAAAGGACGTCATCGTAAACCACTAAAACCCGTATTTATTATGATGAAGTGGTAAAATAGAATGTTTTTTTAATATGAAATTCTAAATCACTCCGCAAGATCTCCCAATATTTATACATTTGAAGCCACGGAACCTTGGCTAAAACTGGAACTGGAACGAGTTAACTCTATTTTAGAAAAATAATTATCTTTATGATTTGTTTTAGTTTACACGTATTACACGTACAAAACACAAATTCTCTTAAAAAAAAGTATAACGCAAAGAGATTTTTATATGCCATCACTTTTTAATTTATGTTTTTATTTTTTTTTAACATTATTGCAATCATACTATAAAATATAATATACCTAAGAAGATATAAGTTAAAATACTCGTAGTGTAATATTCAAATTTTTATTTTATTTTATTAACATAAATTCTAAAATAATCGAAGAAAGATTTCCGCGAAGAATAATTAATAACTAATCGGCTTATTAACCATGTTCTAAGTATTACTGTCTACCGACATGGTCGGCATTAATGGATAAAAATTAAAAAACCATTTCATTTCAAAATTAAATATCTACTTTCAAAATTGTACAATAAAATATTAAGTAATTTTTTGTTAATTTCTGATTATTATAATTTATAAGCAAGTTGCAGGGTATTAAATCCATCCCACTAACGCCAGCCTTAACTTATAGTTATATTAATAATATCTTCCAATTAATGTAGGATTTACTGGAAATGGATTTAAATTCACTTCAAACTGAAATAATTTATGGTTGCCAAAAATTGTATTCAACATTATAATATTAAATCGGAACATAAATATCAAATCAATTTATTCATACTACATATAAAACTATCAACTTTTCGTATTGTGTATGAATACTTTTACATTCAAATCTGACCTTATCAGTTTCTTCGGTAACGTATGTGAGGTCAATTTCAATAATAAGACCTGTCAATACGTATAATATACACGGTCAAATGTGACACAAGACCGTTTTTCACTTTTGTTAATACTGGATATTGAAAGAGATATTTAAAATATTTACTCAAAAAACGTTTGTAATTACGGTCGGGAAAAAATAAATGTTTTATTTTCATTTGTATTATAATATTTTTTTTCTTTTTTTTCTTTTAATTTACGGATATCATTAACGTTGTTACGTTACAGAACAATACACCGTACATAAAAAGGCATTTTTCAAGGCCAAAAACTACACCATAAGGTACGTTGTCTGCGACAGCGTATTACTACTATATACCGACCGACCACATGAGCCAACGAGAAACAACGAGAACGGAGAATATCGGAAGTTGAAATGGGAGAATATGTAATTGACGATAACGAAGAGAGTTGGTAAACAGTAAAAGGGTGTCTACGGATAGGTAGAGTAGATCATCCCTGATAAGTAGATGTCAAATCCATCGATATACCAGCAATACCGACCGAGTGCCAAGAGAAACTGTTTCGCCAGTAAACGCACCACGGTTGGCCGCCCAACGACGAGATTGCTATTCGGTACGGTAAAACATATATCGAGTATGTAGAACGAGCGCAGCCAACGAGACACCCTTCAACGTTCATCTTCAGCTTTTCTCTATTCGAACCGAATACGAGATTAGAAGATCGGAAGACCAGCGAACGACTTCAGCATCGGACGGCAACAGTGTACACCACCTTCGCAACGACATCCGGAGAGCAGACACGACGACGATCCGCGGTACCTACTCGTTTTGGCGACGAACACCCATCCGTTTGCCGACCTTTGCTCTCTACACCTATCATCTTCAACCGAATCAGTCCCACTTCGCATTAACGAACAACGTCACCGCCGTCGGCGTTACAAACAATTACCAGCTGATTTTTGGTACTATGGCCCCGACGACCGATCTGCCATCGCGGTCAAGTTCAAACTCTTAAGCCATCAACTCGTGGACCTCTCCGACGTCTCTGATTTTTTTTTAATCGACGGCAACCAGAATCAGCCGGTGTGTGTGTGTGTGGTCGATACTCGTTCGAGTACATTGACCACTCACTGCACGCCGACATCATCCACGTACATGGATGAATACGAACGCATATCAATATCCTAGACGCAACCTAACTTGTCGGTAAGTAGATAGTTCCGGACGTCCGCTCGCTGAGGCGGGAATCGCGGTCTTATCCCTATTTATGTTGAGACGTTCTCACGAACAATACATAATATGTATTATAAAAGGGACAATAACTGCTTGAAAGAAGTTATAGGACTTCACGAGACGAAATAGTCCGTTCAGACTGGATCGTATCATCATCAGCGTGCGGGACAGATAGAGCCCCCACGGAATGGCGCGTTAAAAATGTACAGCGGTGGCCCCCCTCGCAACGCATTTGGTCATCCTACAACGCCTACGTCTGAAGCGTCAGATTACATGCATCATCATCGCACGCGCGGTCCTACGTATGATCCGTTTCGATGCGATAACCGAACTCAGCGGAGATCGACCGATCGCGCGTCGCGTCAAAACGTCACCGCGGACGGTATGTATTCTAGCCGTGTAGGTTTGTACACACATGCGATGTGTACACGAACGACGCGGTACACGCGGTTCGTATACGGTATGTGTACAGAACGTTATAATGCCGCGCAGCTGTCAGACGCACGCACGTGCACACGCAACAGTAGCAGTAGACGTACACCGGCGTAGATCAGTGTACGTGTGTACCGGTGGCTGAACGCGGCGCAAAGTTTATCAATTATACGCACGCGAGCCCTTGTGACGCGCATAACTAAAACCAGAGACTGCTGAATATTATAATAACTCCGGCGCACGCCCACGCGCTGCGCCCGCTCGCTATAGGTATACCCGTGCAAACACAGACGCATCTGTCACGCGCGCACGCATGTACGTCCGCGAGGCACGCGTGTATGTCTGTCCTCGTCCGTCCCTTTCGACATGACGTCTAGCCCGTACCCCCGAACAAACACTGTGCAACGGTATGGTGCGCTCGCCGAGCATGCCGGGAACAATGGTACCGAAAGAAATGTGAAGTATGCGGCCAACAGGAATCGTTTGCGACGGACGGATTGAGACCTGATGACGTATGAGCGCGTAATACCATCGCCATGCCGTAGGAATGTAATATAATGTTGTTTTGCGTAATGAACTGTTGATTGTTACCAATGGAATCGATCGGTTTACTTCGTAATTTGCAAGGCTGGGCGAGTTAATGAAATTTTTTAACTCAGTTAAGTTAAGTTAATTTTTTTTTTTTTCAATTAAGTTAAAAGTTAAGTTAATAGACTTTTTTAATAAATCAATTAAGTTTAAATTAAGTTAACAAATATTGTTAACTTAACTTAACTTCAATTAATAAGGGCTCACTATTCCGTATCGCCGCATAGGCAAATTAGTTATTTAGTATTATTATTACTTGGTGTGTGCCGTGTGGGCCTCATCTATATTATTATTATATTTATTTTATTTGTTTATTATACAGTCCACTTCTATTATATTTTACTTATTTAATTTATTATTTTATACAACCGGCATTAAGGCGAACAAGCCAGCCCTATATCATTTAAAGGCACTTGCCACGCCACCAATAACCTTATAATTGTGAAAACACTGAAAACGAATTAGTTATTACTTATTACTAGGGTGCGGATTTGTATGTATTTACATATTTGTCGTGAATGATAATATTCGAATGATTCCTTTACAGAAATATGTTACAGGACTACCTGATTATTTTAAGCTATGGTTGATATTACATATTTTTACATATTTAATCTAAATTACATATTTTTACATATTTTATTGATATTACATATTTTTGTTAAATATTGAGCTATTTACAGAATTTATAATGTATCGCCGCTTATGTGTTATTTTCTCAAGTTCGTCCGTGTGCTAATAATAGTCACGAGTTGCAACTCTCCATAGTCCTCACCATACAATCATATATGGCTAACAATTATAGGTATTTAATCATTGCAAAGCTTAATATTGTACAATGTACATATTTATACATTTTATGTGATCGTTATCGACGTTATCGCATATTATCGACACTGTGCTGCAATGCTGTACTTAAATATAGGTACTTAAATATAAATTATACAACTACATTAGATTATTAACATAAATTAGGAATACACTCAAATCAAGTATTTATTCGTTGGAGTTGAGATCTTCTTCGTCGTCAACAAAACAATGTACGATCATATACTTTTTGAGATTGTCAAAAGTAAATCGACGTCGATTAGGACGCAATACGTTTTTATAGCGGCTAATTATAGTACCTAAATACTTATAGTATTTATAAGTTTATTTATTTATTTACTTATTTATAGTACCTAAATACTTATTTATAATTTTTTTTCAAGAATAAAAACTTTTTTTTTACATATCTTGTATTTTTATTACATATTTTGATAAAAATAAATACATATATATGTACATATTTTTTAATTTTAAATACATATAAATCCGCACCCTACTTATTACTGACAAACTGCAGCAGTGTAAGCGACTGATCAAACTAGTGAGGAACTGAGGAATGAAAACTATGAACTAAGAATGTATAAATGTATATTACACCACTATAGGTAGGTAGGTATTTCTGTAGTACAATTAAAACATATTAAATGTTAAATATAAATTTATATAATAAACAAATAAATAGAAATTGTCACAATTCATGATAATCGACAATCGTACAAATGTAATAAATATATAAAATATTAAATAATAAGAAATAACTAATGAGACCTAATGGCTAATAATAATGATAATAAGCCATTAAGCCCGCTATTATTACGCTATTAAACATTTAAACGTGACTTCGTGGGCTCATATACAGTGTTGGGAATAGATAACTAATAATTTATCTAGATAAAGATAAAGATGACTATACTAATTCTTATCTAGATACAGATAAAGATAGTTATACTAAATTTCATCTAGATAAAGATAAAAATAAGTACATTTTTATCTAGATAAATATGAGATCATTTCATGTTTGATTTTGAAAATATTCAGGATACTACAGCCTACAGATATTAGGTAAAAAATTCATAATTAAAAACATTTTAAAATAAATATCATTTTTTCAACTCATTTCAAATATTAATAAACATAATAAATAAAATAATTTTTTTTTAAAATAAACTTCATAAGAAGATGCCAAATCATTCTCTAACTTAATAATAAAAAAATCTTAGATTTGAAAAATAAAATAACAACACATTTCTGTCTTTTTTTAACAAATTTCAAACATTTTGAAAATAAACATATAATAGAAAGAGTTATTTTTTTTAAAATAAACTTCATAAGAAGATTGTCATCTTGCCAGTTATTATCTGTGTAATAGGTATATAGATGTACAGAAAAATGTAAAAATAAAAATATAAAAACATTTTAAATTTTCAAATTTTATTTTTATTCTATTTAAATAAATTATCTAGATATTTCCCAACACTGCTCATATAGCTATTGATAAATCTTATATTACGGTCATAGGGGCGACAATGGTCTAAATGTCACATTGTATTATACTATTATTTATTATTTTGTTTTTCATTAAATCTTTTTTTTCTAGTAATATTTTCTAATATTCTACGAATTAAATTAATTAAAACGACGAAAATTCAAAATTAACCTAATTGGGAATTTTAAAAATAATACAAGTTGATTTTAAGTTAACGGATATCCTAATGAGTTAAGTTAAAGTTAAGTTAATTAAAACAGCAAACTAGTAAGTTAAGTTAATAAGTTAAAACTAACTTAACTTTTAACTTATTAACTCGTTAATGCCCAGCCTTGGTAATTTGTATTCAAAAGAAGAAGAAAAACTGACGATTGGTCTGTTAGGGAAAATGTGCAGGATCCCTTCGATGTAGTGTTGTTGGGATGGAAAAATGTGAATATTTAAGTCCTGATTTTTTATCATCGGATGTATATGTCACGCGTTACACCTGTTCCAGGTACCTATCATAAATTATAGAAGATGATGAAACGCCGTAATTTATACATTTAATATCGGATTGGCTGAAAATTTCATAAAGTCAGTGCCATAACTAAACCCCGATGTAGCCAACGTGCAAGAATTTGATTGGATGTTGTTGAACACCATAATGGGTTCCCGACAAAATAAGGTTAAAAAATAAAAAAATAATGATTCTGAGGGAGAGTAAAATTACAAGTTTAACAAATACAACACTTGCACTTTATGGAAAATGTATTTGCGGAAACAGATAAAGAAAATAATTTTAATAAAAACAGAGTTACATTGTAATTATACGAGTATATTATAGACATTGAAAATAAATCGAAATTGCTGTAAAACCCATACCATATGGTTAAACTTTCTCGCGTAAAACTTTATAAAATCTATAATAAAATTGACTTTCATTAAATTATTAATTTGTAAGTAATGTAATAGTACTCGCATCTATAAATAATTGACAAACATAAATCGGTAAACTGCATTTTTTTTCTTTTTTTTCCATTACATTAATGACCGGATGTCAGATTTAAAATTTTTTTTACAGAGTCCCGATAAGTAGACTTATGCCACTAAAGTAATTCTAAGAACACTAAGAACAAGTTGTCTGGTTGTCAGTTTCATGGAGTCACAAAAGCCATTTGACTGCTATTGTTTTTATTCAAGCAAACGATTCGTTGTAAGAAGCACCATAAACAGCAAAGTTTCGAAACGTTGTGACGTTCGTGCAATGCGAAAGTGTGCAAAGTAAACGATCATTAACGTGACTGCTCTTCCTAAAGTACATGAATACATACACACACACACATATTGTATATATATACGCACGCACGCACACGTCAATAACCTGTCATCTACCGGACTCGTCGCAATCACAGATGATCACCTAACCTTACAGATTTCCGGCGTACCGTTCGATTTAATGACGTGGTATAAGGTTTTCCGAAATGCAATTTACACTCATTCGTGGTGAGATCATTTAACAACGATTTTTCACTCGAGTGTAATTTATTTTTTCTCCTTTTTGTGTAGTCCGTTGTTAAACTGCTGAGAACTTTTACGTTTTAAAATTAAACACAATACTGCAGTAATGAGATTTAAACCTGATGGAAATATCAGAAAATCTTTTGCCGAAAAGAAGACATCATGCAACTAACTGGTGAACGGGTAGAAAATGTTTTTTTTAACGTTTTCACTAGTCAACGTGTCGTCGGAATTAAAATTACGCGTGTTTAGATAAATAAATTGGATAAAATCGGTCTGGTTTCGCGAAAAATATTATTCATTTTAATAATTTTTCCTGGAGAATGTATAACATACTCACGCATACTTGTATGAATTAGCTTATGAATTCGTTTACTTCTATCATTGATTATAGAATAGATATAATATCTGTTCTATTACCAATGGTTCTATGTAACATTTTATTTAATATACCTAACTAACCGGTTCTTTGCTTCCAAAAATAATTTTTTTCACACATCCCTGGCTTAAGCCCCTCGTTCCAGTTCATTCCGGAAATATTTATTCCAATAACTTCTTGAAGCTTTCTCTCGTCTTCCGCCGTTCCGGTCTCTTACTGCAGTTCTCGAAACGTTGTCTTCCCGTATGTATGCGTAAGCTCACATTACTAGCCAACTCTAACCCTAAATTTTAGCACTGTGCGATTCCCTTTGATGCATTCCTAATTACAACTCTGTACATATTACGGTACGATATAGAAAGATATTGCATTTTCCATCTCTTTAATGTTCATTGCAGCTTGGAGATCAGTGTTTATTATCTTTCTTCTTCTATAATTCGCGAGTATGATTCATTCGTCACGGATACCCGGCCCTTAACGATCTCCTACCGGATCATAAGACAAAATGCGTCGTTATTTTTTAGATCGTTATTTATATATATATATATATATATAAATTGCGCCTGTACATAATATATATATATATATATTATGTACAGGCGCAATTTGACCAAACGATGTAATAATGAGAAGCAGGCTATCGACTTTACATTATTGATATTGTAATTTGTACATGTTTTGATATGATAAATATATATTCATCGTGGTTAATTCTTATTATTAAATGCAAATTTATTATTGAAGAAACATTTAATATTTATACTGGTATATAATATTATGTAAATTCAACAGCTGGCTCAAAAATCCGGAGTCATAATCTTATTAGGAAATATATTTTTCAGTAGAAATGCCGATGACGATGGCCGGCAGTCACTATTTTGCAAGTCGGTCGTAATCGCGTCCGCGGAGAGATCCGCCGATAAGAACAAAAATTAAAGTTTTACGTTACAATTACGCGCCGTGTCGGATCGAGACGTAATTAAGTAAATTTTTACGAGTTTCTATTATTGGTCGTAATCGAAACACTTGAACGAACACTCGACGATGATGACGTGTAATACTTAATAATTAATAATTAATACTCAATTCCAACAAACCTGTATTAAACTCCATCGAGTCCCATTCACGACTACACGGTATAATAATTATTTTCTAAGCTCAAACACACGCAATTAGCCAAATGAAAATTATTATTGTTGGCAATGCTGAACTGACAATTCAAACTTTTTTCAAGTAATACATCTAATTTCCATCCGTATAATTTTTCACATTTGGCAGTGCATTTTATACGGAATTTTCACTGGGCGACAAAAAATGTTTTTCTCAAAATAGTCAATGTATAATACCGTAGTACGATTATAGTATTACACGTTCGTTTCACATTATTTTGCCCAATCTTTCAAAATACTGTCGACAGAGTATAATCACTGGGCGACATTTGTGTCACCTAGTAAACTGGTTAAAAAATGCACTGACATTTAGTGTACAATTGATAATTGCACAGATTTGTTAATTTGAAAACACAAAAATTATAATGACCTAGTTCATTAAAATATTAAAAAACAATATTATTATTTCCCTGCTAGTTCACGAAATTATATGACAATATTTTCTACTTCTGGATTAAAAAATAATTCTTTAGTTATCAAACCAATTAAATGTATGCTCTGGAAATTGAATCTGGTTATTATAGTTACTTGTACTTGAAAAGGGTTGTTTTCTCTCTTATTTTTTAATTTTTAAATTTAATGAGCTTTTGCCCATATAACATTACGGCTTTAAAAAAGTAATAAAAATTATAAAGATTGACAATAAAATTGTAAAAACACAAAGTATAACATAAAACCTATGTAGGAAAAGGCCAACAAAGAAACGATTCAAATATCGCGGCGAATCGGACACAACACACCGCGTTGTGCATAGTGATGCACTAAGAGAATATTCTCGAGAATATACTTTAGCAAATTATTACCGGGTAATTATTATCATAGTGGAACTACTGTACTTGATAGTATTTAGTATTATACCACCGACAGTTTTACCCTATAGTGATTACTCATTGTTATTATTAATATTATAATTAATTATATATATTTTTCTTATGTATATCTTCTTCTTCTTCTTCTTCTTCTACTTCGCCTTCCTCCCAACTATATGGGGTCGGATACCTTTGTCCTACACCTCCACTTTACTCAGTCAATCACATCTCCTCTGCACACACCGACAGCCCTCATGTCATTCTCCAAAGTCTCCTTTTTCTTATGTATAAAATTCATATAATTTTGTAATTATAAAAAGATCATTGTATAATTTAATAAGAAGTTATATTTTAATTTTTTTTTTTGTTTTGGTCTACTATAAATTAAAATGTATTGAAATAAGTATTCTAGTTGTTACTTGCACTTAATTGCATCAAGAATTATAACATTTATTTAAACCAGCGTTTCACAACCTTTTTGCAATGGCGACCCATAAATTTAATCTTTATTAGGTACGCGACAACTCGCTAAAAAAAAAAGTATGCTGTAAATAAATAAGATTTTTATTATAATCTATTTTATCATTGAGTTTTTTATAAAATACAATATACTGAATAATAATAACTTAATAAATAAATAAAATTAGTTATAAAAAAAATTCAAACATTTAGTATAGTAGAAAATTGCTGAATTTAGTGTGAATTTTGATTCTGGATCCTGTTTTTTACCGATGGATAAGAAAAATATTCCATAATCGTAATTTTTAATTTCTAAGGGCGCCCCTCTTCTTTCTATGTTTATTATTTATTATTTTAATGTAATTGATTATTATGATTATCATAATACATGCATAGTGGTTATAATTGTTAATGCGCAATATTTATTCTATCGAACTAATAGCGATCCTTTTTTATATGATAAATTGGTACAGTCTTATGCTGACATTGGCGTCGCATCGACTTAAGCCAAAACAGTGGTTAAATTCAATCATTGAATTATTAAAAAAAAAAAATAATAACCCAATATCCTATATCTTAGAAAGTATTCTTGAGAATGTTCACTAAAAAGATAATTACGGTAATTTTACATCACTAGTTTTGCATCGACCAATGGCAACATAGGAGACATTAAAATGAATATCGACAGCCATCGATGGGAGTCAGAGATTTTTGGGAGGCGAGAACAGAGAAAAGGTGAAGATATAATTACTGTAGCCTTGAGTACGACAGAAACGATATACCTAACTTGATGAACTGTCTGTCACGGTCGCATAGACCCAAGCATATTCCGCTGTGTGAAGCACATAATGATGTGTCGTTCGCGAATGAACGGGTCATTGATATGGCTGTATGACATAAGCGTCAAAGGTACAAAAATTACATATCATATGCGCTTAAATTAATATTTTATATAAGTATTAAGTAGGTAGTTATTTAAAAATTTCTATATCTTATAAAAATTATATTATATCAATATTATTATGTTGATAGTAAATTATAATTTAGGTAGGTACATGCACATCAATATTTAATACATTTAATAAATTGTTTGATTTTTTTAATCCCACTTTTTTCACATATTCCTTACGGTTTATTTCACCGTCCTAGTATTTCTGCCATTGTACAATTATTTCATCGTGAGATATCCTTAATTTATTGTTAAAGGGAGAGTTCATAAATAAATATGTTTCGCTTTGTAATTTAATACATCAATTACTATATGAACGGAACAATGAGCAACATAAAATTGGTCTTTGAAACGTCGATGATATGATTCAGCTGCATTTGTAGTTCGTATAACCTCATTATCCGGAATTTCAGTCCAAATTTCAGATGGAAATATACTAGAATCAATGTATACACTCTAAACCTTTGTTTGTAACAGTTTTTATAAAATCCATTTTAACGAATGACGCTTACACGAGTGCTTACGAAATAGGTACTAACATTATGTTATAACACAAACTGCTCACACACTGCCTATTTGACAATCTATTGTAATCAGATAATACATTTGTCGATTAAGATAAAGCGTTTGGAGTTTTTGAGCGATATAGTTTAATTTAATAATTTAATATCTGTTATTTAATTTCTATTAATCGTGGCTTACAGGTACCTAGTATTTTGACGCTTTTGTACGATATGACTTATTTTTCTTATCCCATTTTGGTGCTTATGTCTTCCGCCGATTGATATTAACCTCATCCGTTTTTTCCATTTCTACATATGAATAAATTGAACCGAATATCCGAACTGGTCGTTTAAATGACCCGATACAAAAGAACCGGATCATTTAAATGACCCGTTTTGCCCATCTCTAATCCGAATCATCACTCGAGTCGCGAATCGCGATATAATTGAACGGAATATTCCGTTCAATGGTTCTGATTCAATACAGGCTCAAAATAACCTATCAGATCGCGAACGGGTCTTTGAACCGGATCTTCTCGATGACCTGATCTGAAAGAATCGGATCACTTAGATGAACCATAATTCCCATCTCTAGAAGAACACATTGTCGTAGCCTTGAGTTTGACATCGCATAACCTCCAACCTAGAGGACCACATTACTCCAATCAATTAAGATCAGATAAGGGCTACTGCAATTTACCTAAGTGCATTGGGCGATGGGAACGCCACATTCCCCACGCCACAACTATTCCGCCTTACGAAGCATATATTTCGGCCTCGTCGTCATTGTTCTACTCACCTTTTCATATATTTAACGGAGTTGTAAAAAATGTTGTTCGAGCGTTAGCAGAAGAAAAAGTGTTGTCGGTCTCAAAAAGTGACCGGTATATATACCCGATTGAGCACCTGATTCAAATCATTCGTATTATCAATCTGGTAACCCTGACTAGGGTTTTTTTATTATGAGCGTGTGCTTGGTAACAAATCCCAAAAAAATCGTCGAAGGCCGTTTATGCACCATTAAAACGGTACTTGTCAACGGGTTTATCCATTTCAATTCCGTGTGTTTTTATTCGACTACGTTGTAATTAGTTGTTAATAAGTTATTCGAGATATTAAAACACAAAAAGTTCGATTGAAGCATTAATATCATTAATATTTTACCACAACAATTGAAAAACAAATCATTAAATACTGTTCACGGAAAAGCGTCGCAGGACATTATCCTTATTATCATTAGAGTCCGGATTGTATGTATTTACATATTTATAATGGGTGTATACAGTTTGATGGGAGTAAGAAATGTGGACGATTTGTGAATGCATATATATTCACAAATAGAGAATGCATAACAAAAATGTATATATTGAATTTGCAGAAAATTATTAATTTATATTTTAGGGATAGTGGTATATTTGAAGAAATTCGCATATTCGGTATAAAAGTTCATTAAACCAATTATTTTATTAATATCACTCCAATAGTAATTATAATTCAGAATATACTTTTATTTATTTTTACATTAACTTACGAGCGTTAACTATTTACTAATTTTTAATTATTTATTTTAGTTGTTATCAATTTATTAAAATTATATCTCGTCGATTGCAACAATTCCGACCGACATTTCCAAAATAAATTTCCTTTATAAAATAATATTTTTTAAACACGCTGTGTCGTTAATCACTAATCAGTAGTCAGCGTACCGAGTAGTACTAATTAATGAGTATCGCTTATTAATTTCACTCATACTATTTCGTGATCTGCGTTTCGTAAATACGTTTATACGTACGGTTTTGTTAAATAGGACTTAAGTGCATTCGTAAATTTTAAAATCAAACAAGGTTCCAATTTCATTTAATAACTGGATTACAATTTAATAATAAAATGGATCTATATCATTTTGACCTCGAAGTGTATTATCGATTATGCAAAAAAAAAAAAACGTTTGCATAAAGGAAATGTCAATTACAACAACACGTTGATACTGCTTTGCATAGTAGTGCTTTATCTAGAGCAACTATCTGTACTGTATGTTAAATCCTAATCTAGTAACATTTTTGATGAAGTCTTTGTTCAGCTTTGATAGAAGCTAATAAATTTTGTAATTAACATAAAATTCCAAAGTTCAAGCATCGTTCGGAGAAATATACTGGTATGCATATTTCTGAAGAAAGTAAATTAAGAAAATATTATCTTAGTCCATGTTAGGATGAGACTATTATTTCGATTCAATAAGTAAATTGATAACTCAGATATTTTGATTTCTATTTTTAATTATAGACAATTTATTAGTTATATTAAAAAATTTTACGCAAAGTCAACCCTATCTTTCACACATTTAAATAACGATCTAAAACCAATTAGTTTATAGTATCTCGGTATATAAATGATAAATTAAAAAAAGTACCTATGGGGGGAAGCGATTGGAAGTTAACGTTTGTTTTTATCGTATGTCTATACCATATATGGCCAAAACTGAAGAAGCGTTAAAAGTTTTCTACTCAAATGTCATCCGTGTAACATGTACTGCACATATATTAAACAGAGTGACTGAAAATGATGTAAATCAATTGATCAAAAATATAAAAATTATTCTTTAAAATCACCTTCTCATTAATTTTTATAAAAAAAAATATTTAAATATGAAATATTTAAAATATCCACTTACCTACACCGGTCATTACGACATTGAGCACATGGAAGCAATTATAATTATTACAAATAACTATGAAGTTATGAAAACTGCAATAGAAAAACTGGATAATAACTTATCAGCAAGTGTAGGCATTCGTAAGAAATATTCAATTTGCCAACAGTGAAAATTATTTATTATTTTATAATAATTAACTTTTTTGGACCCAATAAGGTGATTACAAATTTAGAAAATTATAATTATTATTAATAATCATAATAATAATAAATAATATAATAATATTAATATTATTAATATTTATAATTATAATTATTGACTTCATTAGATTTTATGGTAAATATAATTTCAGGAATATCAAATATATAATGTGACACAGATTCTCTCATAAAACCACGATATTTCAATTGTACCACAAAAATAAAAAAAAATTAAAGTATTGATCAAATCGTATTATTTATATCAGGAAACAAGTTTCAAAAATATTTCACAATTTGCTCTATGGTCAATATGATGTGTGAGCCTCTGACATCAGTAAATGTGAATAGATCGTTTATTTTATTAAAACAAATATTGAGTGTATAAATCAAAGGATAAATATGACACTTTAACATATAGAAAAATATATTATTGTGAATTATTTTTATAAAAAGTAAATATAATAAATTGTATTCATTAATCGAAACGTTTTTATTAAAACTAAATTTTGTTTTATAAAATTTCAATATTTTATATTATTTATTATTTTAAATTTTGTTTCATAAATATTTACCAAATAAATGGCATAAAAGAATTTAATAAATTATTTTAATTTTTATTATTCCTAATTTAAGTTTTTTTTTTTTATGCGAGTCGAATGAATTTAATGTGTTAATATTTGTATTGTAATATTTTAATAGGGTTTTTCCGTAGTAAATTATTACAATTATTTTGAACAATTATTGAACTTTTTCAGTTCAATAATGTAAACCAGCAGGTTAAAATTTATGTTAAAATGTCAACTATTAATCGAACTTTACTATCAATAATGTTGGAGTTATATAATGCAAACAAGTCGATATGTATTTATAAATGATTTATTGATTTATTCATACACATAAACACTGTATGGTTCGTTAATTTTTTTTAGAATTTAATAATATTCGATATAAACTATATTATATATTGTATCTATATTCAACTTAATAAACTAACGAATTATTATATAAATTCATATTTCTTGTACAACTTAATTTTTTTTTTTATCAATACTGTATAATTGAAATACTAATTTTAACTCAATTTGAAAAAACATTAAAATTTATATTTTAACTTCTAAGTATATTGAATTAAAAATATGCATTTATTTCAGGATTTGAGGACACGTTGCATTCACTAGAAAAGTCGTTTGGCACTTATTTTCGGCAAATTGACATTGTTCATCCGAATTGCGCCGCGACTTGTACCTAATGACTGATAGTAATGCGTCGCGATGAAAATTAACGTTTGACGAGCACTGGCATAGGATGTGGAACTCTGTATCGCTTGTAAACGAAATAATAAATCATTAAGCTCTTCCTAGAACAGAGCGAATGGATAACTAAGAGCGGAAGTGTACGCACCATCAACTTCACCATGACGTATAATATTATATTATTATCGTACGCGCCACGGGCTCATCGATTCGGTGTTCATTCCGTCGAATTGTGCTGGTGGGTAGTTTAATATAAATCATCTCGAACCCTTGTACATCACGACGATCGTTGTTTTCTTTAAATTTTTTATGTTTTCAATCGATGCCCGGTGTTTACCTGAGTACCGCGCGGCTATACCAGTTGAAACCATTTGCCGTCTTACGGTATAACGTTTTGCCGTTTGGGCCATGTTATGGAAATGATATGCGTATGACACGTCGGCACACCCTCGAAATCAATCCGAGTACTGTTATTGTTATTCGATTTGTAATCAGATCGTATTCGTCCTGAAAACAACAGGCTCACGTGACCCGACCAAATTAACGGTAAGCAGCGTCGGTGGCGCTCGTGCGTCTGTTCAGTGACTCTCCTCTCGAGTGCACGTACACGCGCCGATGTCATAGTGCCGTTTGAGCATACGTCACTGTAGTAACGCCGAGCCGTGCGTGTGTGAGAAATTATACGGTTCAGTTCCAAGTCATTTGATAGTTTCCGGTGGTATTGGTGAGCGTACAGCGGTGCGATCGAATCGTTCGACGAGAAGGGAATTCCTGAAACGCCGTCGCCGGAAGAAACACGCGCAGCCAGTGCTGCATCCGCGATATTGTTATAAAATAAAAATACGTGAAACGTTTGTCTGTTACACCAGTCGGACGATTTTCAATCGCGTCCGATCGGAATGAGGTGCGCGCGCGGTGCTGCTCTCGGAGCAAACGTGTTCGTGTGGGAAGGTGGATCGGAATGCCAGAGTTGCTTTGACGCGAATAACCAACGTTCTCGTAGTTGCCCAATATATCGTTTCACTAATCGCTACATGTATGGATAGTTGGAAATATTTATTGGGTTCTGTTAGGTCATCATCGTGCAAAGCGTGTATGGTTTTGATTCCCGTAGTACTTCACCGAAGAAGGAATTTGAAAACTCACGGGGCATTATCATTGATTGTTTTAAATTTGTAATCAGTTTGTTTGTCTTTTTTTCTGCACTTTTTTCTCGTCTGATATTGTTGATATTTCGTATCGTGCAGTGCTGTTCATCATGCGGTATTGAACATTTTTATTTAATATTAACTTTTTGTAACGATCGACCGGAATAGAATACAAAACGATTACAATCGCACGTTGTGATTAACGAAAACGCATGCATCGCATGCAGAATGTTTCTGACTTGTCTAACCGCTCTGCACTGAAAAAAAATCGTAGTTACCACCAAAAATACTGTAATAAAAACAAAATTCATTTGTTCTCAGTACATACGAGTTTTTGTTAATTAGGGCTGGAAAGATGAACTTAAATAATAGTTGTATTTCAAAATTATTACGTAAATACAACAAAATAACCGATTGATCAAAACTGTAAGTAGACACAAGTAAAATTCTGGTATTAATTGTTTATCAAATAAAATCTACTTTTTTGACTGGGTTGGCTACGGCTAAAGGTAAAAACAAATCTGTACACCGTTGTGTTGTATATTGGGCACAATGGAATCATTAGTGATTTCAACAAAACTTTACAGCAATGACAACTAATAATATTATACATTTTCCGTAAACCCACGAACCACGATTATAAAGAACTATGTACTTGTGTGTACGCTTTATACCAAACCTATGATACGCGTCATAGGATCGTGGAGGGGGTTGGACGGAATGGAATACCGATGGTGATTGGTATTTGGTTTTTCTATGGTTTAAACTGTTTAAAGGCATAACGCATAACCGTTTATCCGTGAGTCGTAACGAGTGATCTCTTTATATAAATGTATATTATAATGGCAGTTAACGATGCTGCGGACTTCCTAAAAGCGTGGATTCTTGAACAGTACATCGATGTTTTCCGTGGTATCTTTGAAATAGTTTTATAGCAAAAGTGGTAGGTACGTTCGAATGAAAATACGTTAGTTGTTGGTTAGCAAACAAAACATCTGTAAAACGAATTGTGTCAATCATCATTGAATAGTAACTTTCATTTTAATTGGACACGTATGATGAAATGTAAAAATACATGGTCGTAAGAATAGTTTTCCGTATAAGGTAGCTATTTTTCTTTGTATACATCTGTGAAATGAAGTGATAGCCGAATTGTTTCTTGACCACGGCAAGGTAATTCGGTAATGGTGTCAAAATGCATTGTGATGATAGCTTGATTATTCTGTTATTCGTACGACTCGCAGTGATAGAGTTTACATTTTGTTTTCTGTGAACAATATATTGACTATCGTTACAAATACAAATGGTTCGTAAGTAGAGCTAATCACAGTTATGGATTGATGTTAAGACAACATTTAATTGATTACTTTAACCCGAATCGCTGTTGCCTCTGTAGCAACCGCTTTTCACGGTTATGACGACCATATTTTGTTTCCCATAAAAATATTATATTCGTCGGTGTGTACACGTGTATCGTCGAGAAACGTGTCCAAATCATTGTCTGCCTGGAATCGGCGAGTACCGCACACCCAGAAGAAGACCGACACGACTCAAATATAGCGACTGAAAATCACGACTATCTGACGTGGTTCGAAAACGCAAACAGACGAAACGGTTTATCTCAGTTATGCCGAACTTCGCTAAAAAAAAAAAAAAAAAATGTTTTCAAGTGTAAAACGACATAGCTACGTCTTGAGAGTCTTAGACCGGTGTCAAATGTTGAGTGGTGTCGTTCTTCGTTATGGGCATGCGTTATCTTGCTCGTCGTCGCTCTCGGTCAAAGATCCAGACGGTCGAAACGTTCTCGCGCGCACCTCGCGAACGCGGTGCCGATGGACGCAACGCATTGTCTCGGGAGTAGCTCAACGGGAGTACCCGCAACAGGATATTACCGATGCACTCACTTCGACTCGGGGATTCTTCGGGTCCCGGGCGAAACGTTATTTTTTTTTTTTTCCTCTCTCGTGTTCCATCTTTCTCTTTCGCGTTTTCGCGATTGCTGCTATTCACTTTTCTCGGTACTCGTCCGTAGTTCGTCGTCATTGGGGTTCGGTCGACCGCGTACGGGGCGAACCGCAGTGTCATTTCGGCCTCGGGGCCCGGAAACGACAAGGGACGCGGTCGCGTAGTTGTTGTGCGACGCACATCACATAATACGCATATTACGCCGGGACGTTCGATATCGTTTCGAGACGTTCGACGGCACCACGACCGCGCGCCGTACATAATTTATTTATTTATTCTTTTATCGTCTCTCGGATTCCGCGCGACGTGTGAAACGCGCGTTAGTTTTTTTTTTTTTTTTTTTCTGATTCAATTTCCCGCGGACCGATATTTTTTTTTAAACCGAAAGAGCCCAAGTACCTGCTACGGGAATTTCGTGAATAGCACTTCTACACACACATACACACACGCACAAACATATATATATATAGATTGGACATTGAATACAAATGGTGTTATAAAGAGGTCATCTTTTGAATTTCCCAATAGGTTAGAAAAACTGCAAAAACCCGGTGTAGGAATACTTACGGTGCACACGCTATTCACGAAATCTTGAGCATCTCTGGGTTTCCGTTTGGAATTGGTTTTTGGATTGCAATGATACCTGTCGTGGTTTTCGAATGCGAACGAACAACAACCATAAACGCGGCAGCATCGACGACTGGTAACCGAAAGATAACGGATCATCCTCCAACAGTTGTACAGATCTTTTACTCATTAGGCATTTTAATATTGGTGGGCGGGTGTTTTACACGCATTGTTTATGAAACGCAGAGCAAATGTACCGTGGAACTATCCTGCATGTGAACAGACGTTTGTTTTTTATTGTTTACTTGGACGTTTTTGATTCAATTTTTTTCCTCCCCAAAAATCAACACACCTCGATACAAATAAGCGACTGCATCAGTACAATACGTTGATCGATGCGACGTTATTGTTAATTATTATATTTAATTTTCCGAAGCTTTCTATCATCGGAATTGGTTATAACGTTTTTGGAGACGAGGTTAACTAAAAAAAAAAAAAAATAATAATTATAATAAAATAATGTCCCACCAACGATGTGATAGCCGATGGGGTCATCGCCCCAATTATAATCGTTGCTCGACGTCGTTCGTGCGTGTATCAAATATTTCCATTAGTTTAATTTATTACTCTTGTCGATAATTTCAATAAAAAAAAAAAAAAAAAAGAAATAAAATTAAAAAGTCCAAGATAACTGAACCATATAATTAATAAATAAATTATGAAATAATTATGGAAAAAAAAAAAAAAAAAAAAAAGGTATTATTATAATATAACAATCGAGGGACAGCTACGGGAGTCCGGATATCATTCCCCCGGGGACGTGCCGGTGACCGTACGTAATGACATTGGGTAATAGTGGTTTCACAGGTAATATAGTCATACGTTAAATACGTTACATTTTCAAGGTGGTGTAATGAATTCGGTGGCAGCACGCGCCAGGAGACCTACAGACCCTAAAGGCCTACAGACCTTTAATTGTTTTAACCTCGCAATAATGTTGGCCCATCATTTTTCAAATGTAGCGGTGTTAGCATTAATATGAAACGAAACTGTAACCAAACTTTAAGGGAAGAATATGGTCTGTGTTTTTAATTTTAATTTTTTAAGCTTAAAGTTTGATTATACATATTTTAATCTTATTAAGTATTTTTAAGACTTATTAAGTCTGTTTATTGTAATAATCATGCTGACATCGCTGCATTTGAACTACAGAACGCACATTTGCTACGCTGTACGTTTGTCAGACGGAGATAACACACGCGAGTGTGGCGTCCTCTTTACAATAACACCACTACATAACATTGCGTTCGTTTGTTTTCATCATCTTCTTCTTCTTCTCCTTATAGTAATGGCGTATATGTGGCGTATTTGTACTTAAGCTCGCCGATGAGAGAACGTCGAGTTCCATTAGGTACCTATTAGGACGTATATAAATGACCTATGACCTGTATTTTAGGGATATCTTATTAGTTTGATCTGAGAAGATGGAACACGGGTGGGAGGTCCGTTAGAGTAAAACGCAATCCGTATGTGTATGTGATAACCGTTAGCGCGTGCGCATTTCACGTCTTAAGGATGGTAAGGGAGCGGGCAAGCTCCCTCGGAACCATCTAGTCACGCCACTGAACGCATATTGCAGTTTGGTGCACGCGATGGAAATGATATGAAAAAAAAAAAGGAGATCAACGTGAAATAATGTACAACCAACAATTTATACAACAATGCGCAAGCGAAAAATGTATAATAATTTACTATTTATCGATTTTTTTATAATAACGGTTACACGGAGTTTTTAAACATCGATCGCCACACACCGGCGGGGTTGAAAATATTACAATCATCTATATATAATGCGTATAATAATTTAATTTCGTGAAATAATAACAATAATATTATTATTATTAATAATAATAATAATAATAACAATAATAATAATAATACAACATTGAATTGGTTGTCGCGACGTCGTACGAGTTTTATTATTACGCATGCACACAAAATGATAACATGTACAATATTTTTCCTTTCGAATAGCACCTTGACGGCGATGATGTTGTACAGTTAAAAATGATTTACTTTATTATTATTATTATTATTATTATTATTAATTTTTTTTTTCTTTTTCCGCTTACTATTTTTCTATCAACCCGGCGTGTCTCACGAATTACAACAAAGAAAAATACATATTTTATCATAATATGTACAATATCATGTAGGTAACAATGAAAGATTTACTGTAAAATATTTTTCCGGTCGGAACTGCGAGATGATGAATTATTATTATTTCGATAGTGAACGAGTGCGTGTGCATGTAATGATACGTGATGTGTACCGAAATCCTCAGTGATTGGCTTGTGACCTATGCGTATGACGTGATGCACATTGTGTGGAGTGATAATAGTTACGATCGTATAGTTGCGCGTTCGCTGGCACTTCGTACGAGCGCAATAATAGAACAATTATAATAATAATAATAATAATAATTAATATTGATATAACGACAACGATAGTAGTAATATTATTAGTAATCGGCTATTTGATCCTTGTGTGTATTACAATAAAATATGTGTATAAGTAATTTAATATTATGCGGTGGAAGAAGAGAAAAATAGAAGAAGAAAAAAAAACTCGAACGAATAAAGTCTATTCTAGAGGATAAAGGTAATGAAAAAAATAAAATAATAATAATAATAATAACGCGCTATTTACTAATCAAACCGACAAGCCAATAATATCGTGACGACTCGAGTCTCTAAGATTTGTCGTCGTCGAATTTATCGATCGTCTCGTTTCGTTTCACTAGAATAATATTTATGACGAGACCGATCGGTTTAAAAATGAGAAATAATACATTGACGTATAATAAACACGATAAATAATAAATATTATCACCATTATTATGATACAATTTTAAGAAAAAAAAAAAAAAAAAAACAATATGAATGAATCGAAAATAAAACACGTTGGAACGTTTTCCGGACGAGGACGCGCACCTACACACAGTTCGGCTGCGGTGGTTAGCGTTTCGTCCGGAACTCGACGATCATAATAATATTTATAATAATCATAATAATAATAAATATAATAATAATAATAATAATAATATAACGTAATATAATAATAAAAATATCGATATTAATAACAATGATATATATGTGCAGTAGTAATGATATTGTAAAAAAACGATTCCACATCGACGTGCAATAAAATAATAATTTACCACTGTTGGGTTCGAGCACGTGGTTCAAAATAGTACTATCATTATTATTAATGTTATTATTATATACGATTATTACTATGTTTATATTATTATTATAATATAATGTTGTCGATTGCGGCTGAATGCAGATCGCTGTGTCTCGTGGTCGCGACTGTTATATTCCGTATGTATGCATATGTGTACGTGGGTGCAGGAGTCATCCATTTGGCGAACCGCTTTTAAGACGTCAATAGTTTGAAAAACATCAGCGCCAACGAAATGTTGACGATCAATATCACCAAAACCAACTGTTGCCGCGTGAACCAATCCTGTAACAAAGCGAAAAAGGATTTTAATGAAAAAGTAAAATAAAAAAAAAATAAAAACACCAGTGTTTCAAAATGTTATTTATAACGTTATAAAGGAAAAAGAATGAAAAATAAAATAAAATAAAGTAATCAAACGAAATCAATGAACGAAAAGAAAAATAATTGATTATCATTAAATATAATTAAAGATAAATTATAAAAGTACATATAACATAAAAAAAAATTGCAAAAGTTATTCGAAATCACGTTTTTGCTTTTATCTTGGCATTGTTTTCAAATTTTATAACTATGAACAATTCAAAGTTGGTTAATCTGTATTAACAATTGTTTATATTTTCCGAAATATTTCATTGCAGTCTTATTTATAAATATTGAATTAATCAGTATATTAGTTTATTTCTGTAATTCAACTAATTATCTGTTTACGACCTTAAAGGGGCCCACACACGATCAGTTTAGTTGTGCAGTTTATCATGTTTGACGTCATGTCTGAGCGATAAACTGAGGAAACTGTGCAGTTCTGGCCGATTTTTACGCAGGTTTTGCGCGAGTAAGTCTATTTTCCACCGATTAACGGTGCAGTTTGATCTGTTAATCGAACAGTTTGCACAGTCTTCTCTAATCGTTTGACGTTTCTAGCCACGCACATCCGATAAGTCTTATTTTGTATTATTTATTTATTTTTTATTATATATTATATGTTGTAATTATTCTACTACTCAACCGTTGTCGCCGCCATGGCAATAGAAATAAAGAACAACTTTTGAATTTTATTGATGCATACAGAAGTTTACCAGTTTTTTTTTTCGGTCACCAATTGTCATCTGCATACACATACAGTAGACTGTGACTACACTGCACGAAAAAAACTGAGAGAACTGTGATCATAACTGATGTAAATACTGATGTATCCTACACACTTTCAGTTCAGATAACGGTACAATTTTTACTCAATTAATTTCACAGATAAACTGATCTAGTGTGGATCCCTTAATGTTCGATTTAATCGGTGCAAAAATGCATACGTATTGTTAGGTGTATATGATATAATTTCAAGTTTAATTATAGTTGTAGATATTGCTTTATATTGTATAAATTAAATACAGCTACCTTTCGTTTGTTGAAAAAATATTTCATTTATAACTAGCCAGTAAATTATTTCACGTTGATGCCATTATATTATTGTTTGTAGTGTTCAGAGTATCAAACAACATATATAAAAATATTTAAATTTTGT
This sequence comes from Sipha maydis, assembly GCA_034509805.1. Classification (NCBI taxonomy): domain Eukaryota; kingdom Metazoa; phylum Arthropoda; class Insecta; order Hemiptera; family Aphididae; genus Sipha; species Sipha maydis. Next base: position 36,597 of record JASXSY010001543.1, read on the forward strand.
TTTAAGTAATAAACTAATAAATATTATTTTATAGCCTTTTGATGTTGCAAACACCGAAAGAAACACTAACTTATCAGTTATCCACACTCTAGACGATTTAAAATAACCAAATCTGACCAACAAATGCTACAATTGACATATTTTTATACTACAGTATTGTCAATCATGCCACAAATAAGTAGAATTTAATAAAAACGTGGAAATTTTTTTTTTTTACGGTAGTTATTGAATCTCGTTTTATTGGTATGCTATTAAGGGGCTCGTCGTTATTCTTTACCAGAGGCCCAATCATGAGCTAGACCGATACTGAATGAATCTGTATAGTCTGATGATCCCTGATCACAACATAACGTTTAAAAATATAATGTAAAACAAAATAAATCAAATAACGTTTCAACATACTGTAACGTTAAGCACTGCAATTGTATGACGTTTAAATACCCGAAAACGTGAAAACAATACATTTTATTCATTTTTTTTAAATTAAGCCCTGAAAAATACGCGTTCTATTAAAACATCAGTCGTCCATAATATTGTATATTATTTCGGGGCTTTGATATCGATGTTAAACTTAATACTCATATATGCTTAAAACGTCGACAAGGATCCATTTGAAAAACCTTTGTTTCGACGGGTGTTTTAGCCGAGAAATTGTAAGAATCTATAATTATTTTACCATACGATGGACATAAATCTAATCGTAATCATTGTATAACACTCAAACTCTTTCGGTCTATTTTTCTCCCGATAAATCAACAGAAATATTTAATAAATAAATAAATAAATAAATAAATATTTAATTGAGCACGTCCCGTATTGTTGTATAAAATAAATAAATATCAAATATAAGCATCGATCAGTACACCGTGGTGCACCCACGATTGGAGTGAAAACTATGAAATTAGAAAGTTTGGCCGGGGATTAAAAAAAATAATGATAGTAAAAACAAGAAACTCTCAATATCCAAGAGTTCTATAATCATAACACGTCTTGAACAATCACAAACACACTAATGACGTCGACACGGTCATTAAAACAATGTATAATGACGACCGCGATGGGTGGGTAAGTGAAATGTTTTATCTCGCACCCCGTCCCGTCCTTCACGCCACCATGCGAACTCGGGTTGATTGTCGATACATTTCCCTGCCGGTCGTCGCGCCAGTCCTCGAGGCGCCCGGAGAACATTTAATCCCAGCAAGTCTGACTGCTACGTAATTATTTTCGTCTATAGCATGTTGCACCAATTGCAGTGAGCCCAAAACGGAGTTGTTAGGTTAATACATTGATCGATGCATTGATATAGAAGTGTAATTAGTTTGGTGAACGTGTGGGAGAATGCACACCGAATGCATTGCATTCCCAGGAATAAGGAGGCTAAAGGGAAAAAAGAAAAAAATACAATACGTATTTTTATTCCGATTTCCGCTGAATAATACTTCTTACCTTAGCAGCGAAACACCATGTAATATTTTTATAACGAACGAACTATTGATTAACACATCGTCATTGCTAGAACTCGTATAAATACGAGCGGAGCACCTAGTAGTACTAGACAAAAGCCATTCACCCTTTGTGAGATTTGGGATTTGTCACTGCCACATCGTCGCGAAAATTAGTATTACCGATAGTAGTAGGTTTTACAAAGCGGATAACTGTTTGTTTTTTATTTTTTTGAATTGTTTTTCTCCAAAGAGTTCATAAATTATCTTAACTTATAATTACTTCAAAATACAAGTGTTCTGTTCATCTACTTCTTATATTCTCATAATCACCTCAAGCCGACAATGAACGTGCTACGTCGTTGAGTAATCAATGCGGTAACAATCGTGGTGTCCTGCATTAAATCGTGTTGAAGTGCAACGCATTATGTAAACATATTTAATGTATATACGTGTGTAACGGATAACGCGTATCACGTCGGTGGTAGTCAGCAAAATAAACGTATTTTCGGGCGCGACAGATACGTCAAGTGCGACATATCCCTTCACACCGGACCCGTAAAACCATAGAGTAAATGTCACCGAAATTCCCTCTTAATACAGCACTTTCTAATCGGTAAATAACGGAGAAAAACTGTCGGAAACTTTCATTTATAAAGATCGTCGTTTTTAGGTTACCGAAATGGCGGACGATTTCTTATTTTAAGACAAGATTGGTAAAATAAATTGTTCCATGAAAATGCGATTGAATTCATCAGTATTATGTAACACGATGGTGATATTTTAGCGAAAAGGTTTTTGAACGCATTAAAATTTCATTGGATAAAGGCAGAGTAGAAATTATTCAGTTGAGTAATAATCGCCTATAGATCCTCGTATGCCCGACGCATAACAAAATATTGACGTCGAACAGTTTTCAGTCTAAAAGTCTTTTTTTTTTTTTAGAACGTGCCATAAAAAAATAATATTTTGTTATATTATAATTTGATTGTATAATTAATGTATTAGTATAAAAATGTTAGTTTGGGTATATTGCTTTGTAATTTCTTTATTTTGATGTGATTTTTGTTGTTGAATACTTGATGCCAATTTGTTGATATTTGGTTCATAATTAGTAAGTTTTAATAAAGTAAATGCGGCACTGCGTTCATCAGTTAGTCGGTTTCTTAAATCAGATTTTATAAAATTCATTTCTGAAAACAGTGACTCGCATAAATAAGTTGGAAAAAAAATAGACAAAACAGCTAATGCTACTATTTTCAAAGTGGAATATTTTTATCTATTACCTATAGTGTTATGTTTTATATAATATATAATACTTAGTAAACATTTTCTAGTGCTCACAAAATCTTTTTGCGTGCCATCTCGGGCACGCGTGCCATGGATTTACCATCCCTGTTATATAATGTCTTGCGTTCGCGTTTCGTACGAATTCACGGCGAAATCGGAAAACATTTGAACTCTCCGCAGTACCGCATTATTATTACAATACAAACTCTAGTCCGGCACGCGTAACAACAAAATATTATAATAATGACGTGCACAAGTAATGGATAGTAAAAAAGTTCTACAGATATCGCTTTTTGCAGCGTTTACGCAGTACAATAATATCGTAGTGTTACGGCAAAACTTGAACGTTTCGAACTTTAAAAAGAGTTATTATGATCCGACACGAACCGTAAATACGCGTAATTATTGCAAAAGAAGTAAAAAAAAAAAAGAACCGGATGGGCCTCGCTCTGCTGTACAGTTAGGGGTGGAGTGCACCTCGCTTATAGGATAGGTCATTATTATAATGGATTTGTTAAATTTGAATGCAATGATAGATATCATTGTATACGAATAACAATTCTGAACGGAGTTCATATGTTAGTCTAGAATATAATACAATGTTATTTATAAATATTATATAAGTATATTTTATTTTTAAACGAAAAATTTAGAAAAACCGAAAATTTAAATTGTCTATAAATAAGTCAAAATATGTCAAAATACTTTGAAATTTTAACCATGTATAGAAAACGTCAATATAAAGATTTAATGATAATTTCAAGTTGTTGCGGTTTTTCGTTTTTGAGTTAGGGCATTTTAAAAAAACCGATATCATTTGTCAGTCTAGAACATTCTACATTATATTATATTTTACATGTAATTTTATGTCAATATTCGATGTTCAAACGCTTATAAAAAAAAATTGTGCCTATGGATTTTAATAATTTTTGAATGACATTAAGAACTACTTCTGTGGAATCTTCGATTAAATTTTCAAGTATTTTGTAGAAGCCAAATTTTTTTTATCACCGATTATAAAAATAAAATGTAAAAAAATCGAATATTTTAAATGACTATAAGTGGCTTAAAAATCAATATAATATTTTGAAAAAAATATTGCATAAAAGAAATACCAATCTTAACAGCTGGTAGAAATTTCAAAAATCTGCGACTTAAACTTTTTGAATTATAAAAAATATTTAAAATCGTTTGTGAATAAATCGCTATTTTATGCAATTTCGTAAATATTTAAATTTCAAACAGTCATAAAATTTTTTCCTCTAATTCCGGTAGAAATTTTTTTAAAGATTTTTGAAGAGTAGCTTATACATAACCTCGTGTTAAAATTTTGAACCTTAAGTATGAACAGAAAAAATTTTATGAATTTTTAACTACAAAAAAACTTGCAAATTATCGTGATTTTTACATATTTCGTATAAATTGTAACTTTGAGCACTTATAAAAAAAAATTGTGACTTACGATTTTAGATTTTTTTTTATCAGTTAAGGAACAACTTATAAGAAACCTTGTATTAAATTTTCAAGATTTTCTAGGCAGCCAAAAAAATTTTATCGTTATTTAAAAAAAAAATACTTAAAAATATTGAAAATTTCAATTGTCTATAAATAGCTTAATAAAAGTCAAAATACTTTGAAAATTTAATGGTGTATAGAGAACGCTAATCTAAATATTTGGTGAAAATTTCAAGTATTTACATCGATTAGTTTTTGAGTTATAGCAAAATAAAAAATTTGATTATGTCAAAAAGTGGTTTTGCGTAAAAACTCCCGTTTTTCCCAAATTTTTTTATGGTTTTTCCCGTCGCATTTAAAAAATATTGGAAATTTTTAACTTTTGACCCCCCAAAGTACCAAATAGATTCACTTTCCTTTCAGAGAAGTTGCTACATAAGGTAATCGAAGCATTTTTACTGCCCCAAAACGTGTCGACAGACACAAAAAAAAAAAAAAAAAAAAAAAAAAAAAACACACATCATTGTAAAATCAATACATTCTTCACTCCGTTCAGAATCTAAAAAACAGGAACGTGAAGAATTCCGCTTTACGGTTAACCTGTAGTTATAATGCAATAATGTTATGTGCCTATAAAATGTACGTCCAACGACGACAAAATGTTACGTTGACATGCTTTTTCCACTCGGAAAATATTCCAAATATATTCACCGCCGCGCGCCGCCTTGTTAGTTATTATTTAAATCGCTCGTACCTCACGGTACTCCGCCGCAATTTCATTCGTATCCGATATGTGTCCGTGTTACGTATTATATTCCACGCTGCACTACGGGGTGATTTTTTTTTTTGGTCTCCTTTTTTTCACGCCCGGGTCACGGATTTGTTTAAACATTCTAAATTACAAAAAACGCGTACGTGCATAGAACATACTACGTTCTCCGGTTTTGTACGCGCGGCTACGACGACAAAACAAAACCATCGACTGTTTTGATCATGTGTCAAACTGTTCCCTCGCAGTTTGAAATTCGAACGGTTCCTCCGTTGAACCCGTTCGATCGTCGATTGAAACCGATCGTAACCGTTTGCCGAGGGACAATAGTGGTGCCGTTCGAAAAAAAACGAAAGTTCATGTTACCGCTGGATGAGGTGCAAAACGTTGTCTACGTTTCGGGAGAAATAATTTGAGCACGATAAACGTCGAGGACCAAGTGTAAACCGACGATAATAACACCAGGGCTGTGTCTCGGCGGCGGTGGTTCGAACGCACGAAGTTTTGTGCTCGGTTGTCCCGCGAGCGGTGCATTATTCCGACGATGGAGTATTTTTTTTCGTCCGCCGAAAACACCCCGCCGCGCCCTCCGGTCACCGACGGCACGGCGGGCACCACGTAATACCGGCGAGCCGCTACTAGACATTAAAATATTATTTTTAACCTCTCGCGTGTTGCGCGCAATAAATATGAACGTATTATTATGTTGTATAATATATATATACGTGTACATTAAAAGCGAGCGGAATTAATGCGCGAACTGGAAAAATGTACTCCCGCGGAATAAGGCGACGTCGCGTCACTTCAGCGGGCCCCGTGCGATTTCCCCTTTTTTATATCTCCATAAAACATTATAATATTATTTCGGTAATTCGTTTTACTCCGGCTCGCGCCACGTCATTTTACATTGCGAGTGCTGTTATTATCGGCTTCTGGCTTTCTGTGCGTTGCAGCTTCAGCCGACGTTCGTAACCGATATCATCCCGGCGACCGTTATCTACGGCTACCTGTCGCCGTCAACCTGTCACTGAGTTGGTTTCACGTTGGTTGTGACGTACGCAACGCTGACGTCCATTTATATTCGTGCGTATGAATGTAAAAAAAATAAAAAATTATAATAAACGAAAAAATAATAAATAATAATATAATAAAAACCACATCTGAACAATAACGGGTAAAAAATACGTTTTAAACACACGCCCGCGCCAGTGGTGCAGCTCGTCCACTCAATGGCAACGCTAGTACGGACCGATTTACGATTCTATCCGGATGATTATTCAATTATAAATTAATATATTTGAAATCCGTACATTACAAGACGTGAAGACGTGTACGATAAGCATTGTACGAATTTTGACAATATTACGTTTTAATGATGCGTAAATATCCCGGACTGACCGAATAAACTAAATTCGTGAAACGCAGTTTTCGTAATTTTACTTATCACAGGCCACGAATCATCCCTAGACGACGTTCAGGGTTTTCAGAACGTTTTTCGGTGACTGATTCTATTACCAATACGATATTGTATTCAACAGTTTTCCAGTAAATGTGTGTGTGTGTGTGTGTGTGTGTGTGTGTGTGTGTGTGTGTGTGTAGGTACAACCGTAAAATAAATTTAAATCAAAATTAATAACTACATAGTTGTGAACAATACATATATCGTTCTATAATTTATTTTTAATCAGAACTATATCAAAGGGACATTGTGTAGGTGCGTTTTTCTTAAGAAGTCTGTTCTTATGGTAGCTTAGTATCGGGGTGAAGAGGTTAATAGTGAAAACAATCGCTTTACAACGTCACTCGATCGAAGCTACATTCACTTCAAAAATAATAAGCATGTACTCATTGCTGATACATTTCATAAATTAAGGAATTTAATAAAACACATTTTCTTAAAATAAATAGGTTACGTGCTTGGTCCTACAGCTGCATTTTTTTTTGGACTCTTCTACTTATTAACTCACGTTGTTAAATTAAACCGAAATAGTAAATACTTTTGAATTTTCAAAGATTTTTAAAGATATAAATACTACATATACATTTTTTTACCATACAACATAAATATAAACATACATGAATACATATTAGATATGCTTCGTTTTCTAATGCTTTTAGCTGTAAGTTTACAAGAATATACACGACCAACAAAAAACACCATTAAAATAAGTATAAATATTTAAAAGTCTTATTAAAAATTTGAAAATGTATACCAATGATTGAATTTACGGTTACATTAAGAATCGTTAACTCTGTAATCGATTTAAACAACAAACAAAACACAATGTGAACCGTTATCGACCGTATAACTATATGTAATTTGTAAACATGTTATGCAGAGTAAATTTTTAAATAGATGAAAATAAAAATAAAATAGATTTAATCGTTTGTAAAAACTGTTAATAATTTATAATTTATGAAAAATATACAGATCTAAAATCCAAAACAAACCTGTACTACAAAAATTAAAAAAAACTCCAAACGGCATTCTTAATAAAAAAAAAATAAAAAAAATTGATTTTATTCTTGTGTACAATAATGTAGCGAAATGTTTGGAACTTGACCGCTGCACTTGGCGTGCATCCAAAAAGAATGGTTTTCTTTTTCTCTCTCTCTTTTTCTCGTCTCGCGCGCACCAGACGGTCGGCGCCGAAGACAACGGTACATTAAATGTTCTAATTGGATTGTGCTGTACTATGGCCGAGCGAAATTTTGAAATTGGTAACAAATTGAAAATGAACGGCGGGAAATGGCAGAAAAAAAAAAAACTTTCCGTGGTTACTAATAAAATTTTAGCGCAATACACTTTCAACATCAGTGTATTGGTTGGTACGGAGCACGATCACAAGGCAATAAATTCGCGTTAGTATACGGCGACGGGATGCGTAATATTTCTGAATTGTAGAAGACGAGGTCCGTGAACGCACTATTAAATCGATTGCGGAGCGGTGACGGATACGACCAGCGTCCGATGTGATGAGGAATAAAAACAAGTCGCCACAACTTCGGGTGCGATAGTTATGTACTGAAAGTAAAAGTTCGTTAAACTGATTAGCAACAGACGAAAACTACGACGTAACGAAACGCGTAAGTTACGTCGTGTGCGTACGTCAATACACGCCAATACATGTTAATACGTGCAATCGATATGGACACGGTTTCTCGACGGACGTATAGGCCGGTTGCGGGTACAGTGAGGCGATCATCGGTTTCGTGGGCAAAAGTCGGATTACGCAATCATTTTGGTCGAATCGCGTTTGGGTTGAAAAAAAGTGCGGTCGGAATAGCGAGCACAATGGCAGTTCGCCCTAGGTTCAAGTGAAATGTAGGAAAATAATTGATTCCTAAGTTTTGCCGATAAACGCTAAACTTGTTCTAGCGCAATACCTTGGATTCGAACGATGGGTCATCAGTAAAAATACTGCTACACTATTAGATTTGTTTGCAAGGCGTTTTCATCACCTTTTTCCGACTCGAGTGCAGTTCGACCGTTTTAATTTCGTATACGGATTCGACTACAGTCATTTAGTGGTGCGCGCCTACACGAGCTACAATATCGCGGTGTAACGATACGATGACGGTCGGTTACACGTATCCGAAAATCGCGAATACGGCAAACGAGCACTTTAACAACACGATCCCGTATACCTGCTATAATATAGAAACATTCCGGGGGTGGACTACCCTTTTCGAACTCATTTCACCCGTTCACTTGTGTCGCTCATCCGTACTGCCGTGCACCATAACACTAACGTTAGCGCGTTCATTCAATGTAGAAATCGAGAGTGCTGAGATTATTCACCCCTAGGTGATTTACCTGGCACGAAATGTTTCTGTTTTACCATTTCATTATAAAATTCGCAATTTTCTATATTATAGCTAAAATAAATTAGGGCTGCTAATCTAGAATTTAAGGATACTAAGCACTCCTTGGAACCCTCGTATGTGCGCCAACGAACACCAACCGTATTGTCATCAATTAAAACGCACATAGTATTATCGTTAATATTATTTTAATTTAATATTATCATTAATCAAAAATATTATCGTTGTTGCACGCACAGGCACGGGACCGCTATTATCGGTACATGTATAACAACGATACGTTGATAATGTGTTTGAACAATCGTGAGCGGTTGGCAAACGCTTGTTTCGTAAGTTTTAATGTAATATAGTTTCCGTGGATCGATGTAGAATTAGTATGGTTTAATTATTTCTTTCATTAACATTATCGTAAGCGAAACGAAAGCGTCCAAAATTGTTCCGAGGAGTAAGCTTGTTAAGTACATAATTTAATTTTCCCCGAATTTCTTTATGTAAAGTAATTATAATAGCGTCCCATCCCATTTTCTCGGCCTGGATCCCCACTCTGGTTAAAACGCTAAGCTCTTCAAAGATTTCGAGTGTCGCCATGACGGTGCTACGGGGGTTATGCACACTTTACGATGGGGTGAGCAGTAATAAATTCTTCTAATTTTTTTTACACAATTAAATGCGTAGTTAATCGTCATCCGAGTGTTATCGAATGACATGCTTCGCGTTACATTATGCCTACTACGATGGACTATATACGCCTCTTTTTGACGTGATTCATCAGTTTTTCACCTCCGTATCCCGTCGCAGTGGAGATAAAAATTTAACGAGACGCGTTTAATACCATTTTTCAATAGCAGTCCCGTTGTAATTCAGTTATTTATTTTTCATTGTAAAAAATGACTTTATCAACTATTCTACAGAAAAATATCATGAATATATATAAACTAAAAATTAGAAAAAAAAAAATTAATGTTTAAAATTATCATTTTGAGGATATGTATTTTGCAATTAAATAAAATGTTTACGATTTTAAAACTTTCTTTGTTTTTGGAAAAAAATTTCTTATTTTGATGCATTTTATTTTTTTAATTTTATAACTTTTTGTTAGACTTTTCTATACACGTATACCTTGCATGAGATGATAAATAATAAAATATTAACCATGATGTTTATGACTCATAGTAAGTGTCAAAAGCCAAGCTGGGGTTATTTAAATTACATAATTTATTTTCTCTTTCATCTATTCCTTTATAACATTAATCCAAATGAAATTGTATCTCGAAATACTGTTTATTTGTAAAAATATATGAAACCTTTTTTGATTAATAATATGGAAAAAAAAAATCAAGGTTTTAATAACAAATCAAAACCAAACAAAGAGGAATAAAAAAGTTCAGCGTTTTGTATCATAAACTGTAGCAAAAATGTAAAAAGATATCCAATTAATATCATATTGAGAACATAATAACAATATAAACATTTGAATTGATCAAAAAATAGCTGAAAAAATGTGTAAAAATAGTTACACCTACATGTTTATTTTATCAACAAAAATATCTATGCTAAGAGATGTTATTCTGTAACTTTGCCTATCTTGTACCTAAATGCATGCATGGCCTTAGAAAAATAATTGTTCGATCTGAATTAAATTTTTATAGTTTTTATCACTCTATTTATACATAGTAATTGAGTAATACATGTATTCATTTTATTTTTAAGTTTTTTAGACCGCTGTATTGCAGTTATATAGACTTAGTTAAATTTGATGAATACTTTACTACGATAATTTTAAAATTATAAAATAATAATAAACGCATTTTTTTCAACTTGATGATATTTGAATTTGTGTAAATTTTCCAATTTTTTATCATCAAGGTTTATAACATAAGTTTACTCAGATACTTGCGGTACAACAAATAAAACCATTTACAGACGATCGATCAAACACCCAGAGAAGTTTGCAAAATTAAACAATCGTGCAATTTAACAAAAACCACTACAAATACGAACAGTTTCATAACTTTTACTGCCATTGAAATAACTATCGAATAACTGTCGTGAGCACCATATGTAAGTGTAAGTGTGCTTATGCGTGTGCATAGGCGTGTGCGTATGCGTGTGTGCGTGTGTATAGGTATACATAATATATTTATATACATTTCAAATTGGACCGGATCAAATGTATTTCGGTCACCTTTGAGTTTGGTTTTTTTTTCAAACCCCAATCGTCGACGTAACTTTCAATAATTTACTTCTATACGCATTTCAGATTCATCATTTCCGATGGTATTTTTTTTCCGCAAACAAATCCGCCGACTTTTCGAGGTTCGCTCGAACGCTCGAACGCTCGACCGTCTGCGTTCTGATTGCAAGACGCATTATCCATACATACTCGATCGACGCCTACCATATCATGAATATAAAATAAACGCATAGAGCGTGCGTATTTTCCGATCGTGTTATCGAAAGTAATTTACTTATACGAGTACAATGTAATACAAATATTATATGTGATGCGGGACCGCCGCCGCCGCAGCCGTTGTATACGTTTATATATACGCGTACACATTATGTGCACTATAGAGGAGATCGGCCGGAGTAAAGTTTGAACACAAATCCGAGAGGAAAGTTTGCGCACCGCTATTTGTCAAACCCGGGGAAAGAAAACGCGCGCGATAAATCCGCGTTGGGGGATCTTGACACTGATTGCCGCGGAGTTTAATGGAATATTTACTGTTCCATTACACGCGGCCCGTGCCGACCAAACGCTCACGTGTGCGCGCGTGGGCGTGTGTCTTATATCGTACGGAAAGCCGCATGTGTATAATAAACGCAAAACACATAATGTCGTGCACACGGCAGCGAACCGTGTTCTCGTACCCACATGGGATTTTCGACAGACGGCCGCGGGCGCGCGAAACAATTAGCGCGGCTTAAGATTTTAACGAACAATCGTGTACGTAACGTCTATGTTCGAACGACCGGTATTATTAGCATAATTTCTGTTACGCGATGCCAAAGGGTTCGCCTGTCCGGGCGGTCACAACCGCGCACGGGATCGAAACAATAACGTCCTGCCGGAACTATTCGACGTTTCCGATCGCGCGCAATATGTCCACCTCTGACGGCGGTCCAACGGACGTTGAACGGAGACCATTGTGTGCGCAGCTAAAATGGATATCGCGAAAGAATATTTACGGTCGCCGCGGTGTTGTACTCGCACCACGTGCAAGCGCAGCGTACTCGTATAAAAGCATGTGATTTTTATTCGTCAACCGTGGAACTTACTCCATAAGTCAATAGTGTGCTTATGGAAATATTATGTGTTTAAATATTTAAATTAATTATTTAAATCATTTTAAATTATGTGTTACCTAACATTAATACGATACACTAAAGTACATTTAGGCTTGGAAGATTGTAAGAACGATTTCATCTGGTAATGATGTGCAAGGTTAGGTTTTTGGGTGGTGTTAAGTGATCGCATACTTAACGACTGTGTACTGAACGAGCGTAGAATTTCAATTATTTACATTTTACGTGATCTAATTGATTTATAAATACAATATATAATGCCAAAACGCGTAATTGTATACGATTCATCGTATGTAATAATCGAATAAATTATCAGTAGGACATAGATTGCACCTTGAGGAGTAAAATGGTCAAGAATCATTTCATTTCGACGTAAAACGATAAAATCGGCTGTCGAGAGTTATTAATTTAGATATTTCAACAAAATATTTGTCACGAATTTCATAGCTTTTGATAGGTTTATAAATATATATAATATATGTATATATTTTTTTTTAGAAGAACCATCGATAAATTAATATTGACACTAAAATAATATATAATACGCATCGAATGTTCTCAGTTTAAAGCGCATCATC
>JASXSY010001544.1:0-130954 GCA_034509805.1 Sipha maydis
ATAACGTCGAAAACAATAAAATATTACACTCTAATCTTTACGACGGGATACGTTTATTACACTGTAAATGTCGTAGAGCGCGCTGAGCATAATACAATATTATAAAATTGTCACATCACTCTTGTGGTTTCGAACCCGTAACGGAGATAGTACATAAATAGATGCACCAACTCGGAACGTGTTGTGAATCGGTCGGTCGTACCGACAAACCGAAATCATTTTATGGCATAAAAGAATCTGTGAAGTAGAATTTGTTATAATTGGATTTAGCGGGGAGTCAGCGTACAAACAGTAGAATAATAGTATCATAAGCATTCGTTAAATTACGGGTGTATGCAAATAGAAAATATAATAATACATTTTTTACGGTGAAATCATTCCTAGTCAAGTGTCACTATCGATGCATTTGTACTCGAATTGTAACTCATAATTGTATATAATTGTTATGATTTTATGTATACATTGTGTATTATTTTAAAAGTATAAACAATATTATAAATTACATAGGTATAATATTCGAGTGAACATTTTTCACACGGATATTTAAAATAGTTAAATTTTTTAAAACAAAAATTAAATAATTCGACTGCAGAAATAATATTTATTATCGGTCAGGTTAGTGCGCGTTATCTACGAACTCCGCGCGTGTTTTTCGCTGCACACGCGTAATATTTTCGAAAAAGTATTAATGATAACAATAACTTTTTCGAAGTACTTTACAATTATTAGAGAGACGCGTGGTGACCGACAGTTGACGGTAATAAACCTCACAAACAATCGCATACAGTGTTTTGAGAGAAAAATGATTGCCCTGATACTCTTGAACGCATACGCACACATGCATACATACATACTAGACTTAAAAGTAATTATTGTGTCTGTGGTCCTATTGTTCGCGTATATTGTTTTCCGGTGAGACTGCAAAATTTATCAACGGATAGTCATATATATATATATATATATATATATATACTTTCTTCACTCTCGTCTATCGGAACCCTCTTCCCTTCCTCGCGTTCATAGGCCTTCGCGTGGTATCGATCTGGGTTCATGATCACAACAGTACATAGATGTGGTGAAGGGGGGACGTTATGGTTTGTTTTGTTGTAGAAGAAGGACATAGGCGATGACGTAAAAACGAAGTATTCGACGATCGAGTGGAAAAACGTCCGACATATATTTATATATATACTTGCACACGCATGATCAGACGAGTCAATAAAATGCGAGGTATATTATGGAATTTTCATAAAAATAATGAGAAAAAACGAGAAAGAGTGAGAGAGAGGGAGAGTGGGAGACTGAGACAAGTCGGTAGCACACCCTTACCTATATATATATGACCCATGGTCAGTCTACGATTTAATATATATATATATATATATATATATATATATAGATACGTGCATACATACAATACGTGCTTCGGAACGGTCGACGGACCGACGGGGATGACGAAGTGACGCCGTGCATATATACAACATTGCAGACATCGTATTTTTTTCACACTTCCTTTCAACGACCGACCTCCACCACTATCACAGACACGCCATAAAGCCCGGGCCGGACATCACGTACACGTGATACGTGAAGAATTATAATATCATACTAGCCGAGTGCATATATTATATCATCTTCATTCTCGCGCATATATATTATAGCTATTATACGGTGTGCATATGTTTTGTATATTTTCGAACGTATTACGTCCCATACTGTACACAGTATGTTTATGATATATACGCATACGCATATATGTACGTGTGCGTGTGTATTATTGTATTGTATACGCCATACGGAGACCGATAGCATCGTCGATGCAATGACACGAGATTTCTCGACTAGATTTTTTTTTTTCAATATTTTTTTTTCTCCTTATCGTTACGAAATAAGATTTCTAATGAATTAGTACGAAGTCATCCACGAACACGCATTGTAGCAAACTGTTACAATATTACGGTGGTCCTTTTTAGAACGTATATTTTTTCTTTTTTTACAATGCGCGCGGTCAGTTCTCCTGATCCTCGTATCATACACGTTCCGTTTTGGATCTAACGTATACTTAGATTACATACATACACACACACGTAAATAAATGTATATAAATATATACGTGTGTGAGCGTATTAATCCATCTACTTATATGTTACGTTTCAGTACGTAGTCGTATTCGAATAAAATGTATATTTTATAATATAAATCGGACACAATGACACATTCAACAAGTTCGGTTTGCTCACGAATTCAACTAATATATGCGAAAGCGAATATTCCGTACTGCAAACGCGTGATGTGTGTGTGTGTGTGTGTTTATTATATTCGGTCGTGGGGTAATTTTTTATTTATTTATTTTTTTGAGTAAAAACACGGTCAATTTGACACCACGTGCGCAGTCGTAAAACATGCCGTTAGATAGTGTATTATGTATACGCACTCGGACAGTCGCCGAACGTGGAGTTACAATTTTATAGTGCTGCGAAAATAAAACGGTGTGGATATAAATAACGATTTTTATTGTCAAATTTCTTCTCGCGCAAACGTAGCGTGCCGTATATTGTTTGACGATAATCTGGCGCACGCGAAATAATCCAATGGCGGCGGACCCGGCGCCGCGTCCGTACACACTCGGTCACGGATGTTTTGCAATCGGAATGTCAAAACGACCCGCAGCGCAGTTTTGTGTCCAACGCGGTTTCAAACCGTATTGGGATTGTACACGACCAACGGGGCACCCTGTATACACGTGCATGTTCGTTTACATGGATTTCCGAACGTATCGATAAAACGCACATTCTTATATGTTCGATAAACATTAAACATCGTACAGTAGTGGCTCGGGGATAGGCCGTGTTGTGCCAGAGCGCTTTCCTTGACCTACATAACTCGAGAGGTCCGTCAGAAATTAACGAATATATTTATTTTTATTTTTTTTTATTATTAATAGGCGTCATTATAACGTATTTCGGTATTTATTATTCGTATCGAAAAACACATTTCGATTTCATTGAGTCCATTACGTGCACGCTTTTCGGGTATGGTATACTAGGTACATTGTAGTCTGTCCTTTAATCATTATAAATAATAGTCTTGACGAAATCATTGCACGCATACGACGTAGCGTCGAAAAATTCTTCGAATATTCGTTTTAATTGCACACGGCAACTAGGCGAAATATGTATGTAATACATGTGTAACGTTTAGGCGCAGTAGTATTGATAGATATTTTTCGGCGATTTAAATATGCTGATCGTCGATAAGTGGTCAAATAATGGGCGTGTTAGATGTGTTTCATCTATTGACGCGTAGTAAGCGTTGTAAATTCCAGAAAACGAAATAGATTTTTAATTATTTTACTATTTTAATGGTATATAATTGCCTTTTTTTTTTTTTTTCTGAAAAATGTTTACGCCGGATTAATAATTCCAGATTTTTTTTTTGGTAATCTCTTATTAAATTAATTTGAATTGAATATCGTTACTGAAGATAAGATGCAGAGTACATGTTAAGTAACAATTATTATTTCCTAGATTGTAATATTAACAAAGCGGTAAATGTCGTTGTTTTTATCATATAGTTAAAAACGTTTCAACATAAAAGTATTCTTTTTCGACAAATAGTTGTTTTTATTCAAAGAAATTTTTCTCTCGACGAATATTAAAACGAAAATATGTTTACAGTTTTTCTTTGAAACGTAATGATAATAATATTGTGTAACATATGTGATATGTTATTTGTATAAATATTTATCTATATACTTATACAATATTTTCCTGTTTTGGAAACATTTAACTTTGAAATTATTATGATATTTTAAATAATAAATAATAAATTTTAAATAACTCGTTAGATTTGACTGTATTTTCTCTCTTAAATAATTAACTGTGAATTAAATATAGCCCACCCTATTAATAAAAACCGAAAACCCGTTTGATATATTTTCAATTTTCATTTATTTTTATTTAAAACACAATTTTCTATTCAGCTACATACTTCAAGTGGTATTTTTTAATTTGCAATTTAAAACATTCGCTTCAAACTTACATTCAACTTTTATCTCTTAACTTTAATTGTTGTTTACATTTTTCGTATCTCTCATCAATCTAAAGCATTTCTCAACGCAACTGTACATTTTTAATAATAAAAAAAATAAATAAATATAATTATATGAATAAACATATGCATCGTCTCTAATAATAATTACAATAATTTATGTAAAAGTACATTAAAAATAATTTTTCTTTTGTTTAATTTTATGAAGATTTCTCATTGAAGTCAATTTTTTATTATTATTATGTCAGTATTTTGTTTGAAAATGTCGCAGCCTATAATAAATTGTGTGAGTAAATTTACTGGAAACAATTGTGAACGTACATTTCCTTTACTCGAGAAGACCGTTTTCTTAAATCATTTTATTTTTAATCGTTTTATTTTAACAATTTTACTTTATTTGGTCTTATAAAGTAAAATCAATTGTTTGGTCTCATATTTAAACCGTTTATTGTACATGTCTATTTGTGTACGTAAACATCTTACAGTAAAGTGTTTTACAGCCTCAGGTGTTGAAAACAGGGTTAGATTTCTTTTCCGGGCAATAATGATTTGGTTTTGGGGATATAATTTGATCATGAACCACAAACCGTGCACTTTATAGGACAATATTCCCGTGTTACGTTTGACTAAACATGTTACATCGTTTTCGCGTTTTGTTGTTCTTTAAATTGAACGTCACCGTATTTTGCCCGCACCAAGTACGTCGCACGCAGATCTACAATACGGCCATCTGGAACTCACGCTTAAGGGCATTTTACAATATCTTCAGCGGTACACGAAACGTATGCGAACAAATGTTCTTTTGGACTCTCAAAGATACGTCTGGACCGTTTCAGTGTACAGACGAACAATAGTCGAATATCGGTGTAAAAAATTCGTCGGTTTTTTTAATATTTTTTTTATTTTTCGATCCGCCGGAAAAAGAATCGACAGTAACACAGATCGGCTGCAACGTATTCCAGTGGGGCGGTCTTGTGCAACGTTAGGCCTCATGCGAAACCGGGTTCTTAAGACCGTCTGAACGCACGCTTTGACCGCCCGGACGGCACGAGCAGTGTTGAAGACTCGGCAGTGCGCGCGTAGGCGGCGGCGAGACGGTTGCGTTTTCCCGTCGCGCGCGCGATACGACCACCACGAACGCACAACAGCGGCCGCGAAGAGCGAAGGGAGCGGCGGGATGGTGAGAAAATAAAAAAAAGGGCGAAGATGAGCGGGGCCGTGGAAAAACATTGGTTTTTACGGGGATTTCCGCCGCAGGATGCAAAACAAACATAATAGCGTATACCCGGTTTTATTGGATTGCAGGGGCGCGCTGTCGTGTCACAAAGGCCATAAAATGGCCGTTCTATATATATCTCGGTCTCGCCCCGGCTTCCCCGGAACGATGTTTCGGAGGTGTTTGAATTACGTCATTACGCGGCGGCGGTAATGCGACTCGCGCCGCCACCGCGACGACTACTCGTCCGCCGCCCGCGCGCGCTACCGTCGCTATCGCGTAATGTAAAACGCGTAGATATATGTGTGCGCGTGTGTGTGTGTGTGCGCGCGCGCGTATGAATACGCGATGACGACCGCGCGGTGGCGGTTGTTTGCTTTTATTTCCGCACCTGAACGCGAAAATTCGCATTAGACGAGAGCACGCTTTCGTCACGATCGTTTATTTTTCCCGCGCCATATTTACACTGCTACTACACACGACGTGAACGCGTTGTCGAAACGTACAGGTGTTGTCGCGTCGGACGGCAGCACGCACCGTGGTCACACCCCGGTACGTAGGGCGCGGGGTACGTGGTCGCACGTCGGGTAGAAAAGTCGCTTCGTTCGAGCATTACCACGTGTTCGACAAACGCGTCGGAGTCGCGTCCGTTGCAGACGAAAATGTCCGTGCTCGAACATTGGCGTTTCACCGACGTCCTAGACCACGAGTGCACGCTTAGCTTGACGGCGTCGACACGGATCGTTTTCCTCGGCCTTTTCGAACACCGGTCGTAATCCCGCGTTCGGATGCACATCGCGATAGCACGCGCGTCTGTGCTGTGTACGGTTTCCGCCGAACGTTAACTCGCATCGGGTGCCCCGAATCCCGGCGCGTTAATGATTACCGACGGTTGTTACGCATCGGTTCCACGCGCGTTCGAAAACGTTTCACGTTCGTTGCGTTACGCGCGCGCGGTCCACGCAGTCCGGTAGCCGTTTGAACGCGGGTGATACGTAGCCGTTTACCGTGGAAAGTCGAAGGGTTTGTCTCGCGACCGTTGCGGTGCAACGCAACGCGATATGCACGCACGCACCGAGCAATGCCTGCACCGCGGGGACGTACATCGCTTATAGATGTCCAAGTGCACGTAATGTCTCTGCACGTCTGTACATCCGTTTCGAATTAACGGTACGTTTTATTTCGGGGCACGCGTTTCGTGTTCGTCTCGACGCCAACGCAAAGCGCGATTTAGTGTGCAGACAGTGCCTTTAAACAAAGCTTAGTCCCTCTAGATTACACACTACGTCGGGGTAAATGTTCTACATCCCCGAGTTCATACGCCATTGCAAAAGGTACGTGAAATGTCGGGAAAACAAATAAAGGATATCCGTTAGAACTCTTAGTTTTTTTCCATAGTTATCCTGCTTTTTATTTTTGTTCTTTATTCAAAAAAAACTTTATCAACTTAAAGAGACGGACTATCTAATGTAAAAAAGAAATTGTTGTTTTTTTTTTTTACTCTGTTCTTCGTATTGTAGTCAGCCAATTAGTTACTTACTGTTATGCCGTATTATTGTGTAGCTATAAAATTTCCATGAACGAAAAGTCAAAAACTAAAACTCATAATTTAATGTAACTCCTAGTGCCCACTTGTTTACTGTTCAATCGCTTAATACAATTAACTTGGGGAAAAAAACAAAACAAATAAACACCGTCAATAAGATTTTCAGCTCTCGTTTAAATATTTGATTTGCAATCTTAAGTAAACACAAAAATGTATACAATTCTTGCTCTTGCTCCGAACACCGAGAAACAAATGCGTACGGCTTACAATTATCGAGAAGTTTAATAGATGTCTACGTTATATTTTTTTATAATATTCAGTCACAAAAAAAATGTACTGTTGCAATGTAATAGATGTAGACATTAAGAATGTGGCGAACTGTAGATATTGTCGTTTCACATAATTAGTTTGAGTAATCATAAAAAATATTGTTGAACAAATAAAGTATATATTATATTAGTTATTATTATATATAAATATATATATATATATATATATATATTTGTGCCAACGCCACTTCTGTTCTCGAAAAATATGTACAATTTAAGTAATATTATGTTTTACACTGTTATTGGTAATTTTCTTTAAAACCGCTTGACAAAACATGTGCTCGATGTGTACTTAAAAGTGTATTTAAGTGGAACACACTACAAGTCGGTTAATTTACATCGGTATTTATTAGTATGAATATTAACGATTCATTAACGTAACACTATATTTCGGAAAAGATTTATCCGTGTTATCAATCCAGGTCAATAGTTAAATAGAATGCGAGTAGATACAAGCTAAGCGATTTTGTTTTTTTCACAAATATTCCGACTACTCTAATATCGTGTAAGTGTAATAGTCTTATATATAGGTCCTTGGGTGTGGCGGCCGTAGCTTTTTGGAAAACGGATCTCAATGATCGTTATTGTTTTCATGTCCTGAACCACGCGCATACGAACGCACGGTGTTATTCGAAAACATGTTTATAGTCTCGTTCAAATATCGCACGTTTATTACTTTATCTGTGTGCGCATACCGATCGCCGTGCGAGGTAAAATGTATTGGCTTATTTTTGCACCGTAATGTATACACCGGGAACAACATAATCACGTTATTTTATCATTGTATGCATACCAAAAGTCTATTGTAAACATATTCGATAAGAAAAGGAAAATAGTTACGTAAAATACAGTTGATCGAATCGTCACGGTTTTGGGCAACCCTTGTTGGTTTAGTTTGGATTTACAGGAGGCTAGAGTGGGTACGAGACCCTTTTTTTCGCCAATATAAGATCACGTTTGGACCGTGATTTTCAACAATTGATTCAGTAATTTGGAATAATTGTTTTTCCACCCCGATTATATGGATTTCCCAAATCTTGGGGCCGAACATTTTTTTCTTCCAACTTCGGGATTTTCTTACGGTTTTTTTTTTTTTTTTTTTTTTTTAATTTATCAACCATGTTACCGTTCAATCTTCCGACGTGCGTACGTCGTCAAAAAGACTTTCCCCATTTCCGTGCGACCGGGCGTATACCATACATAATATGTGCGTGCCATACTAATCGCACGTGCAGACGAGGGTCGAAAAATAACATAGAGAACACGTACAAGCACGCCTTAAGTACAATAACACTGATAGCTGATGATTAAACGACTGCAGTGGTAGCTACTGTATGATATTTTCGAAGCTTACGTCACGACATTTTATATACCTATGTATATATAAACATGTCAAAGTGAGGGTGTACACGAATTTGATAATGAAAAAAAAACTACGTACCGGAGTGAAATAACGATACATCGATGCGTCAGGTACGGTCGTCGTTTACTACCCGGTGGTGCAGTGGTACAGGGAAAAGTGGGACGCCGACCAGCACCAGAGTACACGAGTGAATGACGCGGTGTTACGGCCTCGTCGTACAACGCGTTAGGATTTTGATTCGTTCCACGTGCATGACGCATTGGCCGTCCTGTTGACAGCCGCGGTTCGTGTACACGTAGATCGTGCGTAGATAGATCTAATGATCGTAGGCGGCGCCGTTGCCGGTAGTAATTGGCCCGAAAACGGGTGGCGGTGGCGGACGTGGATGGACCACGGGCGCACGTAATTCGGAAACGTTGCAATTACCGCAACGCGTCGGTGACGTTAACGAGAACTCGCCGCTCGGCATTCGTCTCGGCCCCGCAGTGGTCGCGCGCACGTTTTCCGAATGTCGAACAATCGACGTGCGTTCGGTTCGATCGGTCCCTTCTTCCCTCGGACCCCAGGACTTCGTGCCACCGCCTCGCCCACCCACCGCCTGCCACAATTATGCGTACCGTACACAATTGGTACGGAATTATTCGCAACGATTCGGACGTTCTCCGGTGTTCCGCCTTACCCTTCGGCTGCACTACGATATTCCGATCGTTTTCGTTTTCGGACGAGTGATGTTCGCTCGCTAACATGAACTGGAAGTCTCGTAGTCATACGTATATGATCTTACGACGGTAACAGTGTTTTCCACGATTCCGTACAAACTCAAACCCGATGTCGCTTCACTTGTGCCGCGCTCAAGGTCTGCGACCTGTAAAATTTCCCTTTCCGAGAAGAACTTAAACTTTCGTTTCCTAATCCGGCACGAACGGATAAGTAGTGGTAATACGCGCCTGACGTTTTCACGGAGAGACACCGTATTTTTCGAACACACTTTTTGTGCAAAAATATCTTTTCAATAGTTTGGCTCCGCCGACATCGTTTACCGTAAAAAAACGATTATCGTATGGGGATGCACACCGCGAGCGCGTTTTAACCGTTGGAGGTGGACATCGCACATCGCAGACGGTGTCTGTACACATCGGGTCCCGACGACAACATCGGTACTTCCGTGTGGTTTTCACGTGTTGTTACGCGGTAGGGAAAAACGCGTTCCGCGAAAACGATCGGCACCGTGCAAGATACTGAATCACTCTTGATTTAAGCGCACACCGTACAGGTGAGGTACGTGCGTTGCATATTGCACGCGCGGTATAAATCGACGGTGTACGAAACGTAGTGCGCCTAATATTCCGCGAGCACGTTGCGTTTGTGCGTTATTTCTTTCACTTATTTACTCGACCGTACGGGACACGTATACAATATTATTACTGCAGCAGTAGCCGGATAACGTCTTTATATCGCATTCATATACAACATATACGTGTACATCTGTCGTACGGGTGTGCAGCAGTATGCGCATTATAATGTAGATGTCTTCTTATTCTTCTTCTTCTTCTACGTGAGATTCGGTATTATATATATATGTACATGTATGTATTGTGTATGCGCGTGCGTTCTTAAACTTCCTAAGGGTCGTTATGGAGCGCGCGATTTTTATTATTGTTATTACGGTCGTGTGCAGTACGCGCGCATCGTACCGAATAAGTATATACTCGCGCAAACACGCATTATAATAATAATACTAATAATAATAACGCGTAGAGATCTATGTGCGTACGCACAGAATATTACAGTAATATGCACGGCAAAGATGAGAACGGCCGACCGGTCTGCGTAATATCTGTCCGTGTCCTTCTCCTCGTGCACCCCCCCCCCCCCACCCCCTCTCACCGTTGCAGATATCTGCCCGTCACCCCGTCCCTATCGATATTTTACGTCGTATTTCACGTATACGAGTATATACACATATATATATATATATATATATATATATCGCGCACACGGACGAGCAGGGTCCGGGACAAATATTTATTACTCTGGTACATGACGGATGATACGTACGTGACCCCGGAGCGAAATTAATAATAATTCACATCCTGCGGTGAAATATCCCGGAATCACGTATATTGCAGCGCACGCATATAGCTGTTGCCGCATACACGTTGTGCATTATATACTTATGATATTATTGTACCCGTTGTACGAGTACACGACGGCATAAATAGATTTGTATACCGTATTATACGGGCGACGAGTTGCCGCTAGGTAAACGTTTTATTTTTTTCGAAATTCTTGCCTCCCCCCACACCTCCCCTCAGCAGCGCAGACAGCAAACTGTTATTGAATTATACGCCTGGCTAAAACGTCGTACAAGATAATGCCGAGCGGCAGGCACGCACGGTTTTCGCCCACGAGCGAGGGGTGTGTACACTACGCAGTTGCGTGCCAGTGTTCCTTTCTTGAAATTATTGCGTCGTGTTTTAAATGTGACTACCTACCCCGTATACGGGTCGTTTTGATCACGGTTCGAAAATTTGAATTTTCCGGCGACATAAAATTTTCCATTTTTTACTTTTTTCTAATCACTCGACGTTTAATATCCGCTGCGTCATAAGCCCATGATATAACGCGTAATACGAATAGCCTTAAACGTGTGTATCATATTTTTTTTCTCTCCAACGAACCTTCACCGTTTTTCTTTTGAACATTTTCCCGATCGGAGGGCAATAATAATAATAATCATACGACAAACATTCTGCCGACGTGGAGTAACAGAGACGACCGCTCGGAGTAGGTGCACACGTGTCTATGCACGTATAGGCTCGTCCTTGCTTCGGAAAATGACAATGAGAAAAACTATAACGTCATGCATGAAATTATCCGTAAATTTTCGCATTTGGGTCATGGCTTGACGCGATATTATTATTTTTACGCGTATAGGCGCATTTTTAGTGCGCTTGACGTCGCGTCGTATCCACCGGCAGCGACCATTGTGTTTCATCGAGCACTTCATTTTTCCCGTGATATTATTTTTAATGCGTGTAGGTTATTTATTTTTTTTCCTGATCTGAGCAACGACGTGCAGCCCTACAATATGAAATGTACATGCAATACAATACCTAATGAAAAATGAACGCGTTATTGTATACTGCGGAGTTAAAAGACGACCTTCATCTTGTGCATTAATAAAAATAAAAATAAAATAAATAAAAAATAAATAAAATTGAATAATTTCACGTCACTGTAGTACGTTTTTCTACGTCGGTTTCGTGAAACCCGAGAAATACATATTCTTGCGGTGCAGTTTTCGCTGCTGCGACGTGCTCTCATCCGCGATTTCATCTTGCGATCCGATTGCAAAGGAACGGATAAAATACTTCGTCGTCTACTAAAGTTACCACGTTGTGACTCACATTTTACTAGCGCCACAGATTAATCCATGTGAATAACAATAAGATCTTGTACAAACAACAAGGATTGTCCCACGTACAGTTTATGTGAAAAAAAAGTTTTCAGATAGAATGTTAACATATAATAATGTATAATAGAGTACTGTCACTATATTACAACGTTGTCAGCTTTATTCCGTATGTAAAAACAGCGAATATTTCAAAACCATCCGGTACACGCTGCGTGTAAATTTCTCAACACAGTGAGACTTCTCTCTCTCCCTCTCTCTCATACTTTCTTTCTCTACCCCGAAAAGATGATTTAAATTGTTTCACACTTTTGTATACTACACATTTAATTACAATGCACGGTGTCACGTGGTTAATTACAGCTGATGTCGGTATTTTCTCCTCGCAAAAACGTAGCCGACGTTTCGCGTGATTTATATTTCAAAACGACACGTCTGCACAATATGATGAACGTCTACCGCGGATCGCGACGTAGCTGTTACCACTGTTGCAGACCTTACGATATGGCCTACAGACGCACGCAGCACTCGTTTATCGGGTTATTACCGAAAAACACATTTGACGCCCGCGCTTAAACGTTTTCCGAGGACACTTGCAAACGCAACACCCACACATGAAACGGTGTACGATGCGCGCGTACATAGTATACGGGGCGGCAGGATCAAGGAGCAGCAGCAGGAACACGTCAAGGCCCAGTCCGCGACGCTGTAATGAGCGTTACGCGTAGGCGAAATAGTACGAATGAGGAGCTAGCGCGTGTTGCATTTCTGCGCGTACGGCTCCGTGCACACCGTATTCTTCCGACTGGTTCGCGATTCCGCAGCGCGTAGCGTACGTCACATATTTGTACTCTTACAGGCGCGGATCCAAGGGGAAGGGGGCGTACGCCTCCCCCCCCAAAAAACCCCAAAATAAGTTTAAAATATATTGGGTTTTCGATTATTTTCGTGGTTCAATACAACTACTAACTAGAATAATATACAATTACGAAAAATAAAATAATATTATTTTATATTTATTGTGTATTGACTAGTGTGTTGGTATGTTATAGCCACGGTTAGTACATTTTGTACTCAAAAATAATTGCTTGAGAATGTTTTTTTAATTCAATTTTTTATTTTATATATTCCTGAAGGCTATGGGTCAACATAATTTTTGTTGCTTTTACGCAGTGGCGCACAGAGGTATTTTGAGAGCACATGCAACTATCTAAAGTTAGCCACCCACCCATTTTTTTTTATTTAAAAACAAAATGTTATTTTATTGAACTGTTATCTGTAAGTGAAATTCACTTAAAATAACTAGACTGCTATACATTATCTAGGTACCTATAACCATAGGGACTATACCTACCCACCCACCCTCCACGAAAGCACATGCAGTTGCACCCCTTGCTAACCTGTCTGGGCGCCACTGCTTTTACGTATTATGCTGCAATTCAGGCAGGTTTGTCGTTAGTTAACAGTTTATTTTGCGCCCCCTCCGTAAAAAATTTCTGAATCCGCCCCTGTACTCTTATATCCGTGCACGTATACAGACGGATACCGCGCCAGAGCAATGTCTGTACACACGTAGCAAATTCCGTTGCCCAGTATCGAAATCGCGATTCGTCGTCATCGTCGCGGTCTCGTATACGTACTCGTATACCGCTGTACGCGCGATAACAATAATATCGTACGCATCATTATACCGTGTAGCCGACCTATTCAGTGCTACGATATATGACGTTTGATACGTTTTACATTCCAGGGGTCGGAAATCTGCGGCTCTTTTACAACACGCTCGGACGTCGAGATATTTTCCCATGCGTCGGAGTCGTGCGTGCGACTACATAAAATAAAACACTCCGTTCAAACCGGTGCGGCTCTTTGGACGTAATGGTTTCTATGACAATCTTAAGGGCCGTACGCTTTTACCGTAACCTTTTTCCTACGTAACTGTTGCCGATCCCTGTTCTAATCACACACACACACACACACACACCGGCCGAAGGTTATCATCCGTACGATAACCGCACTGACCGCGAACGTCATGCACATTTTATGTAATACGTATTACACAATGTGTGAACGTAACCGCGTTGATACGAGCATTTTTATTTATATTATTACTGTTACGATGATGTATCTTTCGTAGATCGGATTTATTTCCGTGTATAAATCATATTATTGCTGATGTAAATTTTATATTGCCGGGTAAATCCGTACGTTGAACGCAGGACGATCTCAGGACAAGTGCGTTTGCACGGTACCGCGGTGTGTTTTGATGTTACTGCACTCGTGGACCGCACGGTCGAATATCTACGTTTAGCGTTCCGCGCGTCTCCTAACCGCGGTCGACTCGCTGAGCATTTTTCTCGAAACGTCTGTGTACTGATAACTACGGGTCGGCCATGTGGATCGTTGCGATTGGCACGGTGCTAAACACGACACGGAGATCACTAGTTCGTCGCGGCATCCGACTCGTTACGTATTGTAATATTTATATTTCGTGAACCGAACGGACATTTAAATAATATTCACACGCGCGTCGTATACATGGTGCGTGTAGAAAAATAAGAACGTAATAAACATTAAAATGCGCACACACACACGCACACTAGCATACACAGAATGTAGTATACATATATTGTAAGTGCGTGTTGTCGTGTACGTATGTGTGTCCTGCCGTACGTAAACAATGTAACAATTTTTACGGGTTTCGGTCAAGTGATCACGAGGAGAAACGGACAGCGAGAGTTCGCGGTGGCGCGTGTACCGAGAAAACGCATAAATAACACAACAAATAGGTAAAGGACAAACACACACGCACACAAAAACACGTTCTTTTGTCAACACCACCGAAACTGTGTGTTACATTGGACATTGTGTGGGTACTAAATAAATCTGTAATGACCAGGGACTTTCAACAAAACAATACACACGGTTTTTTTTCGGTTTACACGGGAAAATCGGTCGGAAATAAATAATAATGGCAGTACAGTATTATAATCGTCGCCGCGGTGGTCGCCTTTTTGTTTTAAATATTCACTGGAAATATAATATTATACATGATGTTGTGCGAGAGCGGTCGGCATTCCGTCGCGGCGGGGGAACGAACCGTATAATATTATTGTTCGCATCGCGTGCTTTTCCGGCGGTCATTCGCCAATGGTAGTATTGGACGCAAAGCGATTTACACTATCGACGCATGCACGTCGGGCACAACACGCGAGTGTATTTACTCACAAACCGTGTCTTTGCCGAATTTTAATGACTGGGTTTTAATTGAAAATTCAAACTTTTTTTTGTTGTTGTAAAAGACACGAATTGTTTTAAGGGTCCAACCAAACTTTTCCAAATTACATGTATATGTAAGCGAGTACAACTCAATTTATTCTCTTTTTAACGAATGTCTCCTTAATCTTTTGAAAATTCAAAAATATTTTAATTTATATTTTATATATTTATTTTCTTGATACCTCGAGAAAGTTTAGTTTTTTTTTTCTTTTTCTGTCCAACAAAACAACCTATTGTTACGAACATAATTACATCACAAAAGAAATGTTTGTCAACTTATTTTAATTATATTGCGCTATATAAGTACGGCGACAAACACGGGGAGAAAATTACAGTTTATCAAATAATCACGATGACTCATGAGGCGTATACGTTTAGCGTTCAATATATCAACAACATATTTATACGGATGTATCCAATTATTACGGATTTTTCTTGTACTCGAGTTCATAAAAAGAAAAAATGAACTCGTGTTTACCATGCATTTTATCAATAGATTCGCTTGTACACAATTATTATTGTATACAACCGTTGTTACATAAAATCGATTATATAACTATTTAATTTGTGAAATCCGAGTACAAAAACCCACAAGTATCTGGTAGTGCGGGTGGTGCGGCTAGAAGAAGTGCTGTGCGCATCTATGGGTCGTACTGCACAGAAGATATATGTGTGTGTGTGTGTGTGTGTGTGCGTTACCTTGATATGGTTTTACATGTATTATTTCATAGAATAGTATGTAGGTATATATACCATAAATAGGAGTGTTTTATTTATTTGGTTTTTTTTTTTATTTTTGTGATTTAATTCCGATTCGCTATGAAAATGTTGTTGTGTCAACAATACGAATTATAATAATTGAACGAATACTGCACAATAATGCCACTCGAGCATAATGCAGTGGACCTCGATGCACATCATGCGTTACGTATGCACATGTAACGCAAATGTGCACATGAAAGATTCCGTGGTTGCACAGTTGCATTCGTACGCTATTACTATATTTTACGGACAAACGGTTCGACGGAAAATTCCTTCGGATACCTTATAAATAGGATTCCGGAAACGCTATATGTTTACGTTATTTTATTTCATCGCAACCGCGTAGTAACACGGTCGTACGAAACACGTGCACGCATTATTGTTGTATGAGAACAGAAATAGGATGTGGCGTTCGTGGTAAATTTGAAATAAAAAATTTAAAAAAAAAATAAAAATACTCCGGTTGTTTTTTCTCCTGTTTCGTTGCCGTTGCAGGTTTTTATAAGTCCTTTTTAATAATAAACTTTACTGTGAAAAACACTTAAAAAGATGGGGTTGCTCGGCGGTGCACGTGTGTGTCGTCCGTGGGAGTGCGCGTTTTTTGCTACGTCGTCGTCACCGGTGTAATTCCCGTACACGTAGATCTTACGAACCACTTTATCGCCTTGCGGAAGCTATGCTACTGTCGTAACAACGCACATGTCGCGTATATTTATGTATGCGCATGTACGGTGCTTGATATAAGCTATATATTATATGTCATATATGATGCGCTACGTCATACACGTGATCAATGGGGTTTTTCTCGGAGAGGATTTGTTGTAATCGGCGAAAAAGATTCATTGTGTACGTATGCGTATACGTGAGAACGAATTGGGAAGTGAAAGAATGGTTTTATTTTATTTTATTTTTTTTTTTCCAAGCGGTCTTGCGCCTGTATGTATTGGTACTCGTGTGACAATTGTAAAATCGGTCGTCACGTTTGTACCTATATGTATGCCGAACGCGGTAAGTTATTGTGTACATACGTGTATACGAGCCTCGTATGAATAGCTTCATCAGTCCCTAGAACCCAATGATCAGCCGGAATATGGTCATTAAGTGCGTTTGTGTGCGCGTGTTCGGTACGTGTGTACGCGCGTATCCTCTGTAAGCGCTCGCTGCTGCTTCTGTGGCTCCACTGTACACCGACGTGGCAATAACGCACACACGCATAGAACCCCGTTGTTACAGTTTTATTTTGTTTTGTTATTTTTCGATCGCATAACGCGTGTATTATATGTTGCCGGACGTTCTCGGAACTTTCTCACACACTATTTAACAAGTATACGCATGTACACACTCACGCACACGCACACACCCGTATGTGTATGTTTTGTAATACGTAAAGTATGTGCGTGCGCGTGCGCGAGTGTGTTGCACCAAAGGCTTTCGTGTTGGTGGAGAAATAATTACGTATGCGCCTACAACGCACGTTACACGTATATTCCACGTTACACAATAGACGATCATTCGTACAAATTGGTCTCCGCACGCATCCGCATGCGTGTAATAATAATATGATACGTTTACAAAGAAATGCATTCGTATACAAATCGCTGGAACCGGGTACGCGATACCGCGAAAGGCTTAACTTTACCGTGCTCCCAACAACAGTGCTCGACGCGAAAATATTTCCTATCGGATATGCACCACGTACTCATTAATTATGGTACTGATTGTAATATTTTGTGCATCTCTTCCTCTCCATGCTCACGTAGCATCGTATATTTAAACGACGTACGTGCACTGTTGAAAATTCGGTGGCAGTTTTATAATCACGATGTACGTTCACAACGGCACCGTCAGTTGTACACACGCTGTAATAATGATCGAGCCGATCGTGTTACCGGTTTTTCTTTCTCGAAACGTCCCCACACGATATACGTATAAATATATTTATAACGAATATGACGTTTGATGTTCACCGAGTGTTTTGTTTTGTGTTTCAGGTAATTACTACGAACATATCCGGGACAAGATAAAAAAAAAAAAAAAACGCAGTGAATCGAAAATGTACACTCGACGGTGATCGGTAATGTACTTTTGAAACGTGCGATCGTTGGCTGGCGAAGGGGACCGTATGAAACGTCTAGATATTTTGCTCGCGAAATCTTAGCTCCGGTCGATGTTGTTGACTCCTTCGCCGACGTTTTCTCGTTTCCGTGCAAACTCTTCGCTCCGCGTAGTGATGCGCAACGACCGAGTGAGTCTTAAAGGTCCGCGTAAATGCATTTAACTGTAAAACCAAGTAATGTACACGACCGTCGCTGTCGACAGGGATAATTTCATCAAACGTCCGTAATGCAATTACGTCGCGCGATACCAAGACGGGTCGGACTGCGCGTCTGAACGGTGTACGTTTCAACGTTGCGCGTTGGAGCGCATAAGAGCGCAACGCTACACACCGCGCGTTTTAGGAGCGGCTGCAGCGACTATCGGCGGTCGGGTGAGGGTGGAGCCGCGATCGCGACGGAGAGCTTTCGAAAAATCGAAAACAGGAACAATGCGTCGTTTGCGCACTTAACGTGACCTTTTCGACACCGATATTTTTACGGTATCGACCGGTTTTCTCTCATTTTTTCCGTCGCCTCGCGATAAAACGTCGAATCCCATGTGTTTCCACGTAATAATAATAATAATAATAATAATAATAATAATAATAATATTATCTCTCCGAACTCGAGCGTACCGTGATTAACCGTGATTTTTTACGCGATCAGCAGAAAGCATGCAATCCGATCGCTCGTGTCCGGTAGCGGTGATGGTTCGCGGTCCCCGCAACTGTTGTACACCCTCCAAGTCGGCCGTATCTACCCGTGCACGCGTGTACTGAGACGCGTACAACTTGTGCGCGGGGCTGGGTGACGTTTTTGTCGCGCCGACACTTTCCGGCCGGTATTAATAACACTAATAATAATAATACTAGTAGTGAGAAACGCATATATTTATGATACGTGCGTACGCGACACCCGCACGTAATATTAGTGCAGTACCGTGTTTTTCTCCTTCTTCCGGGCCGATTTTATTTTCGTACATTATAATAATTCTCGCGACAACATTCCATCCGCGCACGCGACCGAAATGGATATTCGCGGTCCGCGGAGATCTTTCCCCATTATTATATGAATATGTTAACCGCGAGTGCGCCGAACACGACTTTATATTTATATATATATACACACGTGTGTGTACACATGCAAATGTGTACACTCGCACGTATAAACCCAACACTCGAGTATTTGACTACGTGTGTCAACCCCGTAGGATTTTGAGTGGATTTTCCTCGGCGGCCCAACCCACGCTCTGACTATCCGACCCCGTAGACCTGCGCCGAGCCTCGGGGCCCGAAACCGTCCGCCACTCGAATACGTGATCAGCTGCGGAAAAATAAATAAAAAACCGTTTCGCCAATGAACAATAATATAAGCTTACATTCACGCGATAAGAAAATAATATTATCGCACGCGTATTATGGAGCACGTATACGGTTCGTATGCCATCTGTGGGCTTTCGCGCGCAGGCCTAATAATTGTCGCCGCTCGTCCGGTTGCGCGACCTAACGAACCGCTAGTGAAATCATTTAATTTATGCGCACCAATACCACGTACAATGATTTCTGGCCCGCTCGAACGTCATTCACGCGTTTGTTACGTTTACTCGTGTATACACTGCCATTGTATGACGTTATCGCGAAAACCCACGCACCCGTCGTCGAATGCATCGCAGTGATGTGCGAATTTATAGTACCATATAATTTGATAACATTCGCATTGAACACCGAACGTACGCGATTCCTCCCGTCCACTACTACGTATCAACGT
This sequence comes from Sipha maydis, assembly GCA_034509805.1. NCBI lineage: Eukaryota > Metazoa > Arthropoda > Insecta > Hemiptera > Aphididae > Sipha > Sipha maydis. The sequence continues at coordinate 19,824 of JASXSY010001544.1, forward strand.
CACAAGCGTGCGTACGCCGTGGTTCACATAATTATACGGTACTGTAAACACGTTTTGCGGGAATCTCTGACTAATAATAATTAGAAAAAAAAAAAAAAAACAAATAAATGTTCTCGCGAGAAATGTCAAGAACAGCCGTAATGTCTCAGACCTTACCGAAAAGTCGTCGGATTCGGCCTCAAAATGCGCGCAACCCAGCGCTGTAGATACGACTGTAAGACCGATTGTTTTCGTATCTTGAAATGTGTAACCTAAAAGTGAAATTTTAAACATCGATAGCTTACTAAACGTGTAGCTTTCGTAACGTCTTGCGAAAATGTAATGTGAACCATATGTTCGTCAAAGCACAACAATTGCAATTCATGTACACACATCGGTGTTTCGATAGAAAAACTATAAATTATAACCGTCTTGTATTCACGTAATCATAATATTATAATAATAATGGTGTACGCGAGAGTACATTAAACGGTCGTATTCGGTCAAGAAAATAAACATGTGAACGAGACCGCGTGAAGCATTTACCGATAGAGTGTGCGTTATTTTTTTTTGTAAATTTATTTTTCTCATTTATTCGGTGCGCCGGCCGCAGACGAGATATTGCATATCGGTGCGGATCGTGATCACGTATGGTATCATATATTTTTAATTAATTAAAACCCAACATGACTCCGTGTAGAGGTATGTACGCAACGAACCGCGATTTCCAACCGAAAATGTAAACGGAATAAATTACAATATATTATTATTATTATTATTATTATTCTCAACGGTATTATATACGATTGCACATCGCAAAGGACGACCGCGTGTACATGAAATATCGTTCGAGTGTTGAAGAAAAAGTTATACAATCGGTAAATCGTACAATGCGTACGAGACACAAGGCGGCAAAAACCAAAACCCGAACGTCGCGCCGTGGTATAAAACAAAAAAAATAAATAAATATTCCTCCCTATTCGCTTACAATGTAATCGTTACTACGCGTGCGGACCCGTTCGACGGGAATTCGATACCGCATAAATACGTTTATACTTACCGACCACGGTACTAAAACATTATTGCGTTTAATTCACTTGCGCGTATGAACATGACACGTTACCGTTGGGGGGGGGAGGGGAATAGCACTGATGCAGTCACTATAGCGGTTTTTACGAACCAACGACGAACACTATAATATTCTTATGTTCTACCGGATGCTGACTGAATGAGATAGAAATCGATTATAATAATAATTATTATTATATTTGATGTTAAAATAATAAAATACATTGTCGCATGTGCTTACGACGACTGGAGATCATAGCCACGTCGCGCAACGAAAAGCGATTATATTTTCTTTTTGTTTTCCAGACAATAGACTGTCTCGCGTTTTCACCGATACGATCGACTTGTTAATTCACGACTTCCGAGAAGAACTTAATTTAGCGCAGGAAACAACCGCGTGGTAGGTTCGTCGTTGTCTTTCGCGTTCGAGTTTTATTGCAGTGTGCACACGGCACACAACTCTCCTATCGCACCGCATTGTTTTCAAAACAATTAAAATACGTCACGTCGAAATGAAAAAAATAAAAAAATATATGAATAATTATTCCGTTAAAATCTGGCACAGCGCACGCACTTGCGTTATATTAACAATGCGGCAGAACCAAACACTCGTGGAACGTGCAGATTACAGAAATATCGTTGGTACTATTTCGCCCAGTCCTAGGTGCGCGTACATTGTAATCCAATGGCGTAAACTAGCTGCGAATTGGGTGTGAAATACCTCTTCTGATGTTCTCGTGCGGGTTATCATATGGCCACTTTAGACGTTTTTATGATTTTCCCGTAACATTTAAAAAAAAAAAAAAATATAATTATTTTTTCATTATTGTTATTATCATATCCTCCAGGACTGGTATTATTATTATAGTTTTTTTTTTTTTTCAAATAATGTATTTTTATAGAACTGATAGTGTGAAAACCGGAAGGATTAATTTAGTCATAGCCCTTGTCAGAACGTGCACGGGGAAAAATAAATGCATATTAATTATAAATCGATGTAGGTTCTTTTTTAAGTCTGGTAAAAAAAAAAGTTGTTGATAGAGAAAGGGGTGTAGTGTTCGATGAGTCCGAGGTATGTAATTATATTTTTCGGCCTTTTTTTTCAGTTACATCACTATGGCGAGAGAACCGTCCTGACGCACCTAAGTATTTGGCTTATTTTAATGTTGGTTAAAAACCATTGTTTGTGTTGAGGCGGAGTAGGAGGAGGCGAATTCGCCTACAAAGTTTGGCATTAGTACCGGGCAGCGCGTTGTTATGGATATTTTCCAAATTTCGTTGATCATTCCAATTGGTTTTCGATGGGAAAAAAATCCTACGTATCCTACATACTTATGGAAACACACGCTCAGGAACACTGTTGTTGAACACACACGTTATTAAAACTCGTTATTTCACTTGTTCGAAAACAAGTTTTCGACCTCGTCGTTCTCGCGCATTTACCGAGCGAATTTGTGTCCGCCATTAAATTATGGTTTACAATGCGACAGATTATTCGCAAACAAAGTGCAATAATACACAACCGTTGCGGTACATAGTACGGATATTTATTATTCTCCATTACCCGGGACTGCACATGGCGTCCGATGCATAAAATTATGCTTTTGGCTGCCCACGACGGTTGTTGAGTGATTGCGCGCGTAAACTCGCGCACGTAGCGGCAATTCTCCGTATTCAGATTTAGGCGCGCTATCCATTTATGTTTTTGATTATAGGCGACGTCAATCCGACGTGTACCTACACACATATATAACGGCTGTGCGCGCGATCCGTTCGTTCGTAATCATTGTGTTTTATTAAAAACGATTATGCGGCGGTTTCGCGAGAAGAAAGCGAGTTCTTCCCGTCCAATCGCAGCAGTTTCGCGGTTTGCGCACAACAAAGTCAATTAACATAATCAGGCGCGCGCACGCGTTTATATGTTATTTCCATACCGTACCGTGTGCACCTTGCGTTTGCACGCAAAGCGTTCCCCGCAACGTAGCGGAGAGATCGTTGATTTGAAATTCGATTAAAAATCCGTTCGCATGTTTAACACTTAAAGAACGATCGCAACCGCGGTGTATAGCTCAACGTATGACTAGGGTTGGCTCCGCCGATTCGGGGGAAGAGACGCCGGTCGAACGGTTCATGAAGACCCGCGTGTACGTTATACGTGCATCCTACACGTCGGAGTACACGTCTCAAACGATGGCGAGAACCGTTTTGCCCTGTACGCTCTGGGGATGGTCTCGTGAGGATACGGCTACGTCACTCCGATGTCACGGGGACGAGTATCGATTCTATCGAAGAGTGAGGCTCGCGTATTAATTATCTTCTGCTATCTAAGCATCCGATTACTCTTAGTCACGTTTCGGTCTTAGCTGTGACGAGGGTAAACAATAAACACGCGTCGTTCGTGCGTTTAATGTTTCGCGGAACGAACTTGTGCTCGCGTACATAAACCACAACAAAACAAATATCGAAAACATAATCTAATAATAATAATAATAATAATATTTATCGAAATAAGAATTTTTCCGATCCCCTGAATCGGTGGTGCATAATACATGTGGCATTTTCGACAGCTATACGTGAACACTTTATCGTCAAAAATCGCGAAAACGATAATATAAAACGTATTATATATACATAGTGTTTCCATTTTTGTATGTATGTACGCGTGTATATGTGTGTGTGTGTATGGTATGATTGCGTACGCGTCATATAATCGGTCGATAGGTCAATGAAATATGATATACCTACGTATATCAAAATTTAATATTTAACTTTGAACACGGCACGCATAATTTTTGACATTATTTGAACACAGCACGACAGTGTTCGAACACTGCGCACATACGAGCGCGTTGGAACACGGGTTATGCATACGTATTCACGCAAACACTGGCGCTTATATTAGAATATGATGTGTAACGTTATCGAGTAAGATAGTGGCGCCCAATTGTACGGTTTTCAATGTAAAATTTCAATACGTTTCGCAACGGAACATTTCAATTCGACTCGTGGAAGGGGATATAAATAAATTAATATAAACCGTAGTGTTGTTTCATTACCGTTGAGCCTGAGAACTTTCTAATGTAAAAACCAAGTCGACGTGAGCGACGAACTGTAATTTCGGAAACATGGACGTTTTACGATCGACGAGTTCGGCAGAACACCTGTTAATATTCGAATGTTTTGAACTGGTAAACCATATTTTAGTATTATTCAGTCATACATAGATTACGTTTTCGACTTGACTACAAAACACCGCGCCGACGAACGTGCGTATCACGTTCCGGGAGGGGAAGGATATAAAAGTATATATTCAATGTAACATAATGTTAAACCGATGCACGGGATCGCTAATATGGCGTTCAGCGTGCTGGGAACAGTCGGCAAGACAATGATATGCGTTAAACAATAAATGTGTAGGTCGTTGCACGGTTCAATGACTAACAACACTCATTCAAGATATTAATACGGCGGGTATTAAATCGGGTACAAGTTTATAACGATCTATTTTTAAACAACCCCACGGAGCTCGACGGACACTTAATCGGCAGCCAACGACAAATTATTACGCCGTTTTGACATACCCTTAAGTTTCATCGGCTTGGCACAATCGCAGTAGATTTCTATATCGATTTTAATCGTTAAATGTTCAATAGCAACTAGACGTCGTCCGTGAATCGCGTGTTCTTTCTCCTATATATTTAACAATTAATACGCAAGAAATAATGAAACGATAATTAATAAGCGCATTGTTCGAGGAAATTATACGCGATGGGTTTGCTATAATATGAATCGTTGCGTAAAATCTTCCAACATAATATTAAGTCACGCGTTCGAATGAGTTATACGTAATTAAATATCGTGGTTCGGCATAAACGGTTAATAAAACCGTCAGTGGTTAACAAGATTTATCAAGTAATTACAGCCGGCGTTATGTATATGATGGTATATTTTATTATGTATAAATATTTACAAGCATGCATATATTTATATATATATATATATATATATATATATATGTATATGTGTGCGCGCGCGCGTGTGTGTAGGAATAAAATCATAAATAATAATTGCAATGGTGCGTTTTTAATTACTGCAGAAAAGTTGTCCACTTCAAAGTTTTTTTTTATAGAACTCGTCAAGTCATTTTTGCCGTAACAACGACACGCCGTTCTCAGTATATTATAATAATTGTTGTTCGACTGAGCAGTTATTACCGGTTTATTGATTGTCCCCGTACACATTCGGTGACGACGGTGATGTTATTTCACGTTGCACGTAATCTTGTGTAAAAAGAAAAAAATATCTTACTAGCATTTTCTCGTCACTGCGTTGTACATAATGTTAATGCATGTTTTCAAGCGATTATTTTGAAACTTGTTTACCAACAGCTTTAAATGAACTGATGTTTTGATATGTTTTCAATTATTGTACCATAAGCCCGTTTGGAAATTAATTATAATAAAAAAATAAATGTGTTTCGGGAACACATCTTAAATATTTATTTATTAAAGCATATTTACAATCTATACAGTTTGTACAATAAGTAAATTTGATACATGGTAATAGTAAAATGACTTGAGTGTCTTGAGGGGGGAAAACCGTCCAACAACAGTACCTCCTATTTAATTTGATGGGTTCATAATATGGAGACCGTTAAGCAAGAGCGTTTCTTGGCCATTTTTATTTTAACCTTCTCTAAAATATTTAAACATTAGATATAGGTACGTAAGAATATGTTTTCGTAATATTGAATTGGTAATGAACAATAGCGATTCGTAACTCTTATTTTATCAGATTTAAAAGCGTTTTCGGTTTCTCATGTATACATTTGTTAGAAAAAAAAAAAAAAATCGGACGGAGAGCTCTTCCATACTGTATTTTGTATTTCACGTAGTGTAAAATATTCAACCAAAAAAAAAAAAACAAACAACCAACATTTTAATGTCACCAGCGGTACTAGTGATATGTTATAAATATGTAGATATTCGTATACGAAACGTCACATTAAACTCGCATGACGGAAAACCGTTCGTAATATTACTATTATTATTATTATTAGTATTATTCACTCGCCGCATCCATTTTGGTTTTCGATTATTCAAATATTTCTGTCAATCGTCGCGTTTCCAAATTCCAATAATACATTTCGAACGTCACGTATAGAACGCTCGTACAATATTCGATTTGCGTACGAAATCGTGTACAAATGGCCCAGCGTATTGTATACTATTGGACATTTTTTCCCAACAGCGTCGCGTGGTCTGTTGTCATGTGGGCGTAAAGAACATTTATTTGTTTTTGATCACCTATGATTTTAAGTTGCCTCCCGAGTGGGTTAGTAAGCACAGGTTAGAGTCGTCGATGATAATATTGTCTCGATCGCGTGGATCGGGATCACTGCGTAGCCGCACGAGTTCGGTAATACGGTTGCGAACCGTAGTCGTTGTAAACGCTGTTTTCTCCACTGCGTACGGCTGGAACCGCGTAATCGAATGCCGCCGGGCAACCGTCGTTCGATCACGAGTGTTTTATCGTATTAAGCGTACGGCAAAAGAACTCCTCGCGCGGCGCACGCGTGTGCAGAGCTACTGTAGGTTAGGTGCACCCGTGTGGCCGTGCGCCGGCGGGTGATTGATGAACAGCGGAGCCGACGGGTTGTGGGATACGTGAAAGCCTTACGTGGGGGTGCATTCATCAGCAGACGCGTGTTTATAAATATACGCGTATATGAATCAGACAGTATATTTCGATTGCGAACGAAAGGTATTGATCGAACGAGGAGAACCGGGGGCGTCGTCGCGAATCGGCCGTACAAAGGGGCGGACGTTATCGTGGGGATGACTGGCGGCTGAGGCGCTACAGCTCATCAAAAGAGATAAGTGATTATGCGCCGCCGGCAATTCTTCTACTGCTACTATCACTACTGCTGTGCGTGCCACTGATTTCACACGTTGTTTACCTGCGGGGTCTCCTCCGACTAGGCACCTTGATCCGAAGAGAATAATGTAGAAAAAAAAAAAAAAACAACGTTTAACGTTCGTGGCCGACGCAAACGCGTCGTTGTGAAAATGTTGCGAAGAGCTCATTGTACTCGAAAACCAATGCTGTTGAAGTTCAACCGCGAACATGGTGGAGTCACTATCGGGGCGCGATGGTCGGACGACCTGCGATGCGTTCACATACGTACGTAGCAATATCCGAATCGGTCGTGTGACAGTGTGAGATTAAGAACGTACACAAAAGAATAAACCGAAACGGGGACTAACGTGCGCTGTGTTACGTACTCCGTTGAGGTTGGAATTCCGGAATGATATTGTCACGCGCGGTGTAGCAGTTTCTCGGGTTTGACGCGTTGGTGAATTGCATTTTCGGTTTTTTTTTTTTTTTTATCTTTTTATTCAAACCAAGGGAGAGAAAACTTGACCACCTGCTGAATTTTTACCTCCTGACCCATTGATGATAACTACGCGACCGTACGCTGTTGTCGAAGTTTGATGATGTTCAAACGGGGCAGGAAAAGTTAGATTAGGTTATGTTCGGTGCGAACACAAAAAAAAGTGCATGTATGCGTAAGAGATCAGATGCGTTGTCCTTCTCCTTCTTTCCCTTCATCCCACAGCATACCTGAAGGAAAGGGGAATTTAATTTTATTTTATTTTTTTCGCCTAGTAGCCGTGACGAAGATGATGGTGCGGTAGAACACGTGTCTGAATTCCCGAGTAACGAGGGGATGGATTGAAGAGTTTTTGCCAGAAAAGTTTTAAATTAAATCGGTTGAGTCACGACAGCAGCGGACCTTTTATATATACATATAGACAATCTCTCAAACCACTGACCTTTTTTTCCTTCTACCTACCTCGTACACTCTTCGATTGACATCCTGAACCTTTTTCTCACCCCCTAACCGACTCTGTATGCTTATTTTCTCATCGCGTGCTTTCTCTTAGCGGTGGCGATTCCCTACGTCATCCCCATTCAGTTTTACTCGGTACTCACAGTTTTTTTTTTTTTTTTTTTTTAATTCAAATAATATTTCACTCTTTCTTATGCAGTCAAAACGTATACGTTGATACGTATACTCTTGCATCACAGGATTGTGAATATGGTTTTTATGCGTAGACAAAACGTAAACGGTTGGTGCGCAAGGGTCAGTATGTATCGAAACGAAGCAGGGCTGCACGACGTTGATCTTCTTCGAAATTATTCCGGGTTGTACAAGAAAAAATAAAACTTTATTTCTTTTCTTTCCTGCTTTTTGTTTTAATACAAGGTAATTCAATTGTTGCGTTACTCGCCGAAATCACAAAGATACGAATGGCAGTGGCACGACATGCATACACATATACACCGCTTGCATAAACGTGTGTAGTGTACAAAGACAGCAATAGTAGGTAGCAGCTAAAAGGGACCGCAACGAGTGGAGTTCCGCGTGTTTGTCGTGTCTAACGATGTAACTATGTTGTTTGTACCGCGCGCGCAGGCCAAGACTTTTAGAAATCTTATTAGCCTCGAGTACGTGTGCAAATAACACGTTTACCGGTATCACATAATTTTACATTTATCCGTGTGCGAGTGTATGTGAAGAGCATAAAGATCTCGCATGACTCGCAGATTACGATGAAAAATATACGCCCGCAAGTCGATAACATTTGTTTTTATAAGCTATTCGCTGCCGAACAGTTCGGAAAAATCGATTATTACTACAATTGAATAAAGTGATGCTTTTAAATCTTTCCATCGGTTCGTAAAAAAAAAAAAACATTGCCTCATAAGCATCAATGTACGTATTACTTTTCCATCGTTAGACGCAACAAATGTTTCGCAACAACAGTCGAAAGAAAATTCTGTTTGATTATTTATATTCTTTAAGTTATCGCAATCGATCGCAGTTAACGGTATTTTGTATCAGTACGATTGTATACATATTATTTTCTGGTGTCATGATTTTTCTTCGTCGTTTTAAGTTTTAACAAAATTATAAAAATTAAATACTCAAATAATCAAATTTTGAAGAAACTTTCTTAACACTACGTCTAAAATATCATATTTGTCATAATACCTGTTTAATTATTAGTATAATTATATATATACATACAAGAGCTAACCCTTATAATTATATAGTTTGAAAAAATCTTTACTGCTAAGACATTCGAAATGAAGCCAATTTCTAAACTTCAAAGTTTGTCTTAAGCAACATAAAACCGTATGACGGCTTAACCTCGAATAATGGTTTTGAACGTTAATCTTATATGCAATTTGAGTGCAATTTTCATGTTTTATTCCATCTCATAGACAATAGGATATAATTACCATCAATTACAGAGAACGCATGTAAACATCCATTTTTTCTTTCTGTGGTACAAAAACCTTGCGTGATGACTTAACCTTGCATAAATACTGTGCGGTTGTGAAAGACGAGTTCTATTCCGAGGTTTGTTAATTTACGAACACTATTCGTTTTTTAATGTTATTTTTATATACATACATATATATATATATATATATATATATATATATATATATATATATATATATATATATATATATATATATATATATATATATATATATATAATATACATATATTTATGTATGTATGTATGTTATGTATATCATTTATTGTTGATTGTTTTTATTCATTTTTATTGGGGTTTCATTGTGTGTATATGAACTATGAACAAATAAAAAAAAAAAAAAAACATACGGTTCATAATGCTTTTTTAATTCACGTGGGTTTAATTTATTGTCATTTCGTTAGATTTGACTTTTATAAACAACTGTGCGAAAAATATGTGAAATAAAAAGTCTGCACACAAAAAGCCGAACTAATACTGGTGTAAACGCATTACTAAAACCCAAAAAAGAACGTACCGTTATCTATACACGCAATAAAAAAAAAATATCAATATTTAGTCGCTATTGTATCGCGTACCCGAAATAATATATGGTTTAATGACTTAACCATTTGCTATGAATATAGTTCCAAATAATCACCGGTCAAAATCATTCTGAGTATTAAAATTTAGTGTATTTCACGTTTACTTGGAAATTTCCCAATAATCGTAAAATGTATTAGCTAAATAAAAGACGACGTAATTTGACTTAAGAGAATACAATTGCCACGTGGATATTAATAATAAACTAAAGACTATTAAGCTTCTCCGTTGAGAAACCTACGATCGATACTCTCATAGGTTTTGTGTTGAAATCAAAATTAAAATTTGAACATAGTCTTGACAAAAAAACAAATAAGAAAACAATATCAGCTACTCACGAAAGCACTAAGAGTCTTAAACTTTAAGCTTTCTCTCGTTGCAGATTTTTTGTAAGACTACAAAAATGTAAAAAAAAGTTTTATACTAGGTTCAAGTAGTTTTACGACTATTATTTAACTAAAAATCAAATTGAACACCGGTAGACTTTAAATTCAATTTTAACTATAAAGATCAATTATAGGTTTTTTTTTTCATTAATCAACATTTTAATTCCATTGCTTGGCCATATATGTAGTATATATATATATATATATATATATATATATATATATATATATATATATATATATATATATATATATATATGTATAAATTTGTTTATGTATGTATTGTATTTAAAATTTTTTTCGTTTGTGTTAGAAAAATAAAAATTATATCAATTCAAAATTGTTTAACAATATTAATAGTTAAGTTTCCGACCCATATAGTTTAGCATAAAAGTTAAATTATATTAAAACTTTTAATTCAAGTGAAATAGATACAATTCTAAAGAAGCCTGTTGCAATTATACAACATTTGTACTTTTTTTTTTTCTTGGCAATCAGTTTTTTTTCACTCGTCAATTCTAACAATATTATTATTATTATTATTATTATTTTTCTTTTATTTATCTTTCCGTATAATATGAATAAGTACTTAAATCGACTAAATTAGTTGTTTAAAAGTTTTGCACAGCTCGTTGTTATTTTATTATATAGTTTTTTTTTTTTTTTTGTGAACATATTTTTCATCGTCAGTCAAATAATAATAAGGAAGATTGTATTATAAAGTCGTGTGTGTTTCGTAACTGTACTACAAAAATAAAGGAAATTCAGAAAAATCTGTACGCGCAAAAGCGATGTATGGTCTTACCAATGCGTGAAATAAAAAAAACAATTATAAAATAAAAATAAAAAAAATAAAAAAAAGAAATAAAAAGAAATAAAAAAGAAATAATAAAAAAGAAATAAAAAAAACAATTTAATCGATTCAATACATTTGACGTATCATAATAGTATTTATGTAATTCATCCAAGAATAATAAGTAATATATCATTAACCATTAGCTATTAGATATCGGTACGTTTTACCGGATATTGCTGCGCGAAGATTACGATCGACGTTCACCGCGAATAAATAGCAGCCACTCGTGCTTCTTAGCTGTAATATGCACATGTAAATTCGCGTAATCAACGTTCGGTCACGGCAACAATACGATTCGTATCTGAAAATTCGTTCGTTTATTCAGACGTTTGCGAATAAATAAAGTCCGAACCGGTTGGCGCGTTCGCGTACCGTAGGCAACGGGTTCACCTCGGTCGATATTTTCCTCGGCGACACTACTCGCAGTCTTGTCCGCCTGTTACGATCTCATTGTACACATTTGCAACAATGGATTTGCTGATTTTTACGCGTGAAATACGCACCGTTGCGACGGTGCACAAAACGCTCAATAACGACTTATGTACATTATAACGGAAGTTTAACGACAATATAACGGACCGAATAATATAGCGTTTCGTACGCGGGACACAGCGGTTCGACGTTGTGCCAAGTGTCGCGCCGATACTAACCCCACGAATTATTAAACGTCGGTCACGGCCTTAATTGCGACGGGCGTAAATTTGGATTAAAAATAAAATAAAAAAATAAATATTTTTGCACGTAAATATCGCGCGCAACACTCCCGCGATGGAAACTTTTACGAACAAGAACGTTTAGTCAAATGCTCGAATGCGTAATTAATATTGCTTCGTCGTAATTAAAATGCATCGCTCGAACACCGTAAGAAACACTATTTCATTCGGTTCAACGTTTTTGAATTACGCTTTCGACTGTATTCACAACAGTTACTTCCCTCCCGTAATTCTTCGCCTTCCCGACCGCGTTGAACACCGATCGGACCATAATACTGTTTTCGTTTCCCTATTATTTGAAAAAAACGCGTTACATTCTTTCGGAAAAAAGCGCAAACACCGGACACGTACATATGTGTAGCTTGTACTGTGCGTTTGATAACGTATTTTCTGTTACACGCGAACGTCAAAAGCCTGTTTTATTCGAAAATAATAGAATATGAACATATCTCCTTTGTTCGGCTTGGAATTTAATACCGATGAGACTAAAAATAAAAAAGGAAAAAAATAAAAAATAAACAATAATAAACGTTTTCAAAAATAATAGTAAAAATAATAAAAAAATTTACAAGCGAACCAATGTGGATAACATGAAAAATCTTTCACCGGGGAATTCCTCGGAGTTTGTCAAACGGTCCTTTGTTTTACATCGAAAAGCAGAATTGAAAACTACTGTCTTATTTTAAGTTTTGTTATAGTTCTGTTTTAGATCAATAAAAATTTTTTTCGTACAAAACATTGGAGGTGTTGTATCATACAGGGTACGAGTCGATTAGTAGTAAAATAAAAAAATAACAATAAAAAAGAGGGAGAAGTCTGACGAAATTCCACTCTCGTTAAATGATGTGTATACCGTCCAAAATAAAAATATACTGTTGTTGTTGTTGTCCAATTTCGTTCGAAACGATTTCCATCCACTTTAATAATTAAACGCACTTATTTTACAATCGAGTTGCCCCGCAGAATTGGCCGAGTTTTTGCAATAAAAATATCAAAAACATAAATAAATACGTCCGAACGTAGTGCAGTGCACATTATCGTCGCGCAGGCACATCTATATATATATAAATATACTCGTATATATCTTGGTTCAATAATAGTATAGCGTTGTAGACTCGACGGGTTGGTTTATCGCTTTCCCGCCGACAACATTATTAGTGTATAGGTTTCTCGTTTTTACCTTCGCTCACGAAAGTAGCTATTACTCCGAGACGACAGTCGGATTGATAGAGTTGCTGCGCTGCTGCAGTCTACCACCACAAGGGAGTAAATTATTATTTATTTAGTATTATTATTATTATATTTTTTTTCCGAGCCGACCAATTCAAATCCCTTAGGAGTCCGTAAACCACGAACACGGTCGGATGACACCTAATTTGAAAAACACTCTCGGGACGTCATCTCGTCGTCGCACGCAGTACACGGATGCTATCCCGTGCAGCGCAGCCCGAGAGACATTACAGTTTCCGTACATTATTTCTCGGAGAGTTTCTCATTTAAAAAGTAATAATAGTGTATCTCGTGCACGTGTGCGAGCGTTATCGACAAGCTGTTTCCAGTTTGATTCGACGACGAGGCAGCCCCGAGACAGCGGGCCGGTTGCGATGGGGCGAAACACCGTTTTTCAATAACCGCTCTCCCAGGCACCATGTGCTCCGCATTTGAACTGCACGACGCGAAAGCGTCTTCGACCGGTCCTATTTACCAATGGTCGTAGGCTCGATACGTCACCGTTGCAACGTGTACGTACGCGAAAGCGTGTTAGCGCGTTTCAGATAAACGTGTGTAAGAGTGCATGTAAATATAAATACACGCACGTATGTGCGTGCCACTATTTTAACATTGTTTGCATACAGAACGGTACCGAAGAATGCGTGCGCGCACGTCAGAGACCGAGTGATATTTTACCGCGTTATTTCGCGCGGAACTCTGTCTGGAAACAACCACCACCGTCGCCGCACAAAAGACGTTTCGCGTTCGTACGCACGTAATACGCATGCGAAAATATTGTTTGTACACGGACGCGCGAACATTTGCATTACACGGCGCGGTCGTGTCTTGACACGTATTTGACGCGAGCGCGATACGGTATAAGCGGTTTTTTTCTAACCCCTCAACGCAGCTGCAGTCGAACACCGCGCACCGAAGACTCGGATGTTCGTCTCTTATTCTAATTGTTCATCCGAACGACGTGTCAAACGTTTGAACGCGGAGTGCACACACAACAGCAATCGCTCACCCGTCGTCGCGCCATCCGTGACGTGCGCTTACGTTGTACGCGTTTCCCGGCTTAGGTATTTGTTTTTTTTTTTTTTCCCCATTTCAATCCGTTTGCGTTTTCCTCTCGCTGAACCTACCCGCTGGAGTAGTGGCGGTAGTAGCGGTACGAGCATGAATACTTATTGTATTATCGAACGGTCGCGACACGAATACGTATACGCTGCCGTCGACGAGCAAAGCGTACAGTATTTATGTATTCTACGTTTTTATGCGTTGTACGTAATATAGTGAAGCGCATTCGTATATAAAAACGTACAGACGAAGTAGACGCTACGATATCGCTTCTTTTTTTTTTTTTTTTTTATATACACTTTGCGTACGTATCGCTTTTTTAACTTTTTATCATAATGTTTTCGTGTAAAAAATAGGCTTTTTTCCGCTCGGGGGGGGGGGGATATAATAATAACAATGAAATCGAAAATAAAAATAAAAAGGAATTTGGAATGCACGGTAATATATCCGTTACGCGCCTGACGGATAAATCATCAGTGGTCTCGTTTTGACGATTGGATACGATCTGGTGTAATAAACGGGCACGCGTATTTACGGCGAGGATAAGTGTTTGCAAACAAGAGTGAGAGTGAGAGAGAGAGAGAGAGAAAGGGATCGGTCGGGGAGGAAACGTTTAAACGTTTGACTTTTTCGGGGCTATCTTGCCCGTTATAGTTTGCGCGCGTTCAGTAGGGCTGTGGGTCGTGAGACACGAGGAAAAAATGCGGGGCCGGCTGTCGGGCCTTTGATATCGATCGAACAGCGGTGGCGGCGGCGGCGGTGGCGGCACTTCGCGTTTTCCTCCTCGCGTTTGCCGCCGACACCGAAGTACATATACTGTTTTGAGAATGACGCTGTTTTTCGCACGACCAAATCTATCTTTGTAACCCGCCACATGCGCGTTTTATACGTCCGTCATCGATACATCATACAAGCACGTACGTACACACACTCTATCGTTCGTTTGCGCTGTATGTGTGTATACATTGAACGCAGTACCGTTCGTACACGTGTGCACGTTTATATCAAGAACTCGGTTTGTTTTATCTACCGATTTTTTTTTCCGCCGAATAAGTTTTTCATTGTTTTTTCCTTTTTATTTTATTCCCGGAAGGATAGCGACCACATTCCTCCGAACGCGCTACACGTAAACAGCCCCTGTACGTATAGCAGTGCGGTTTGTTTGTGTAAGACGAGAACGATCGTGAGAATACAATTTTTCCCGGTCAAGGGAATTGAAAATGCCACGCGTACGTGTAGGTATTGACCGAAACGACAATGTTGTTGTTCGGGAGACGAGACGCGTGAGACATCAATCGTACGTTATAGTGCGCAAATGCAAATTGCAACAAACAGCACAACGATGTTATGTTTAATGTATACGGTCTGAAAACGTAATGGTAAACATACGGTATACGCTGCTTATGAGGCTCGTGGAAATAAGGTTAAGTTGCTTATTAACTTCTGGAACGGTTCGGATGTATTTAAACACGATAAAAAAATTCGGCTATAAGGTAAACAGAGTTGTTACACCTATAAAACCGAAATTATGAACAAAAAAATCTAGGGTAGAAAATATAGACATTTTTTATAAAGTTTGAAATAAATTAGTTTTAGAAATGTTTTAGTGATTTCGAATAATATCTTATCGCAATGCACGTTAATCACGATCATTGTTACTTTAAAGTAAGGTACAAATAACCCTCCTATATGTTTAATGCCAATATAGTTAGCTTGCACATTATACTACTATCTGAACACACAAATCGAAGAACGAATAACGTTAATATGTTATGCCAGTAAAATAAGAGAAAAAATGGAATTGCTCGTAGTGCCTTGTATGTCGTAGTGAAAGAAAAACTGTAAAAAGGAGTAAATAATTAATTAGAAAATATTGTTTGTCTTCTTCGGTGAAAATAATCGCTTTACACGCTAGTATCGAATTGAGTTTAATAAGCGACGTTCACTGTATATTACCACATTCGGTACTTATATTTTTATAATTTAATTTAAAACTTTTCAAACGAAATAAATTACAATTTAAATCTCTTATGAAGTGTCGAATGAATTCTTTGAAAAGAAATGTAATACCTGGTTTCCGAAAGAAAAAAACGAAAAACATTCGACTACATCAAATCGCTTGAAAAAGTTTCACGCGCGTGCAGCACGAGTATTATGTTGACGAAGAGTTAATTGAAGTGTTATACTTTGTTTCAAAAAATATTAAGTTAGTGTTTTATATTTTTTATGTAGTTCAAAGACCTTTGTGCTTTGATTACGGAAAAAAAGATATTGTGTTACGTAACGGTAAAACGGAGCTTTATGAGAATATAGTAATTATCGCCGTCAAAGTGATTAATATGCAGTGTGTGTTGCGCACGACGAACGAAAATGATTAAATCTTACGTGAAAAACGACGAAAACGGGATACATATTTCGCCTATCGGTCTTATCGAACGTCGGAAGCATACGCGGGAAAAAAGAAAAACAATAATTACGCGAACATTAAGGTCGGCCATTATTCTGCCACGTCCACTTTGTTGTTTTATATTTATTTTTTCGAGTGTATAATGTAAAACCGTGCACGTAGACTTTTCAGACGTTAAACGAGTGGTTGAAGACCCATAGTCACCAGAAAGCGGGTAGTTCACAATGACGCGGCGGGGGAGGCGAGTGACAGGGGCGAAGTAATTTTTCCTTCCCATCAATCATGTCTCTGCACGCCTCCTTCATCGCTCTCGAAAAGATGCTGGCCCACGGCTACGGCGGAGTAGTTCGCGCGACTACGTTATAATGTAATATAATAGGCGTCGGGCTCCCACTGTATTGTTGTTCGATCAGAACTGGAACGCATCGAGTTGGGATTATCGTAAAATATAATCTCCGACGGAATGAACGAGACAGTTTCCATTTAAAGAATTAAATAAAGATAACGTCGTTACAATATACTTCATTCCTCATTAGTGACGATGTACTGCGCATTTCATCGTATAGAAATGTAACTGATTGATACCCGAACGATATCTTAATGACGGAGAATAAAACGATTTAGGTATTCGTTACATCCGTTTTTTTTTTTTTTTTTCTTTTATTTAATTTCTGTTTTTATATTATTCTTATTGAGTATTGTCGTCTGGATGTTACAGTTACTGCGACATAATTGTTGTCGAGTGATAAACTCCAAAAGTTCCATTTAAACTTACGTTTCAGATACGCATACATTACAAAGATAACTGTCATTCACATTTCTTGATTCGATTAAAATTCAAGTACTTATATTGTAATGTCATCCGACCGGTTCGATATTATACTTGAACGCACCTTTACAAAATCAATTTCATTACGAGGGTGCATTATAATTATTATGTAAGTTAATTTATTCTTCAAAAGCTACGTGAAGTTTACCGGATATAATAATAATAATAATAATAATAATAATAATAATAATAATAATATGTTTTGGTGCTCGAAATAAGATGATTATTAGGAACTTTAAAGAAAACGAAAAATATTGTAAAACTTCTTTTAAGAGGTAATTCATATATATGTATATTCATATCCTTTGAAGATATCACAATTTTTCGAAAACATTTTTATTTTTATAACTCTTAAATAAAATGTACGAAACGAGTATAAATTGTTTGATTATTGAGATTGTTCATAAATACCCATTTTTTAAAGTATCGACATTTTTACTAATTAATTTAATATATGATATAAATCATTAATTATTATTTCTTTTCGAGATGTGAGATACGTTATTTATACGTTTTTAAAGAATGATAAAATTTTTATTTTTTTATTTCGTCTGTTTAATTTACTTAAATTCAATAAGAATCCTGAATGAGAAGCATACGCATAAATTTCCAAAAAAAATAAAAAAAAAAATATGGTATAATTGTGTTTGCATAATCTACGCGTCTCTTACAGATAAGGATACAGATTAAATAAATAATTTACATAGCATATACTTGTATGGACGAAATGAGTAAAAGAAAAAAAAAACATGTATAATAATGAATCTAACACAAACCTATGTAAAAACTATACTTTCAGTATTTTAATATCATTACAACAACGTATGATGTCCATTTTAAAGTTTTAGATTAAATGATTAAGTCAAAATGGATTCCTCGGTATCCTCGGTAACAGACTATAAAACCCGAAGATAGTAAAATATAATAATATGGGACTTATTTTTTTATTACGGGAATACATTTGGGGTTAAATCTGACAGGAGGTCTTTAACCTTTACGAACATATTATCAATATCAGGAGTAGTTAAATTGTTCGTAAGAAAGTTCTAATATTCTAAATAGAAGTCACAAAATAATGATGATGTCTGACGAATAAATTTTATTCCCAAAGAAAATTATTAATTTATTCACTTCACTTATAATTAAAGTTTTGTTTACGTATAAACATTAAACTATCTCGATTCTGCAACGTATCCCGAACAACTTGCTGCACGTAAATGCCACATAGTTCGTGTATCACATTTTATGAGTTTATTCCAGCCAAAACCTAGGGCGACCGTAATGTACGTGCATGGTGCAACTAACGATTGTTTCTCAAATTGTCACAAACTAACGATTGTTGATCTTCGCTATGATTAAATCGATTGACATTTGAAATATCATCGATCCCCCGTAGTCGCCGTCGCTGCTCCGGCGAGCGTTGATGATGGCGAATTGCCTATGCACTGCGCCGCGCGTATTCACCGTCGGTCGACCGCCGCCTGCGCCACGTAACCCTCTCGCGTGATCGCCGTTCTCGAGATCTCCGAACAGCAAAGCGCCTCGTGATCGTCGGAAACATCAACGGCAACACGGTAACGACGATACTTCTCCCACATCAAACCCGTCGTTTCGGTTTCGATATTTTCCCTCTCGTTATTTTTGCTTCGTTCGGACACACACCGTATGAACCGTACGCGATTCGTTCCGTGCGCTTTTCGCGTCCCGCAGAGTTACACGGACCATTGGACTTCGCAGCGTATTGCGTACGTTCGCCCCGTAAAAACAGTACGGTAATAACGTGTGCGGCGATGACCGTCCCGTGTACGCCGGCGGTGCGTAACCCCGTCGCGCCGAACCACTCGCAACCTCTCGCCCGTCCTCGAAGATTTTCATCGCGGTCGACCGGTGGCGACGGCGGACGCGATCATTGCGTGCACGGCTGAACCGTACGTGTACTGTTTATTCGCCGCCCCGAGACCAACGGGAGGACCCAGACGAAGGGTTCGAAAGGGAACGGGTTAACGTGTGCGTGTGCACACGGGTGCGCAACAATACATCGCAGACCGTATGCCTTAACTCGTGTGGCTGATCGGAACCTAAAACTATATTTTAACGTAAATCGCCAT
This sequence comes from Sipha maydis, assembly GCA_034509805.1. Classification (NCBI taxonomy): domain Eukaryota; kingdom Metazoa; phylum Arthropoda; class Insecta; order Hemiptera; family Aphididae; genus Sipha; species Sipha maydis. The sequence continues at coordinate 39,398 of JASXSY010001544.1, forward strand.
CGGAGCACGACCGCACGATTAAATCGTCGTAGCAATCTTATACTTGATTTCTTGATTTAGATCACTTGCACGTATATATTTATTACGTGGGTACGTTTGATTACCGTCGCTTGTGCACGTACGTATACGAGTACGTCTGTATAATTCGTACCGAAAACCATACGCGTGCACTCCACGGACCCGCCACTCTGCGCTTGCCACGACTCGGTGGACGAACGCGATACCGGCAAGATTTCCGACCGATTTGATCCGAAATCCGTTTACAATACGAAGGAACCGCCGCTGCTTCCGAGATCGGGATGGGAGAGGGGGGGAATAAACATGTCGTTCAATTAACCGCAGGTTTGTTCCGCATCGTCTCGCGCGCGCACATCGTCCGGAGCGAGATGTTTCAGAAGAGTACGCGCGGCTGGCGTACACTTTTCGCGGGGATTACGACGGCGGGTCGATGACTGGAGGGCTTAAAATTTCGCTCTATTGTCTCGCTTAACGACGTCGTCTGCTATTTTAGCCGACCCAAAATAACGTCGTTTGTTTTTAAGGGTCTTCAATTATTCTATACACACAATCGTCTTTTCTCGGTCTCCGTGTTTTTTTCTACTCCGCGACGCCTCCCCACCTCGTTCCTACCCCTTCGTTCCTAGCACCGCGACTTATCGAACTGCCCCCCGGTTCGCGCTGCGCCGTTCGACTACATTTTTTTTTTACGTTTCCGCTTCCCGCGTGCCGTACGCGCACGGCTAATAGTCTTGGCAATAAAAATGCAATTCAACATGGGTTGTACTGCTGATAAAACGTCGACGACAGACGTTTAGTCGCGGAAAAGTCGTAGAATTACCACGGCGCGAGTTCGGCACGTAATTCTACGCAGCAACCTATTATACCACTTCTACGGCTACAACTACTACTCCTAATGCGGTGCATGGGTTTTAAACAGGACGCAAACGCAGACGAGATGATGTGTAACACGCTTGTTGCTGGTCATTCAAAATACTCGAGCATAAAAATGTTTATAATTTCCGTTCATAAATATGTCATAATCGTTATTAAGCCCGTTAACATTTCATTAGCTGCGTTATAATAACTCAATAATTTAATTTTGATTTATTTTTAATATTGTTCTGTACAGTAGTGCTGTTCTGAAATAGACAGTGCTAAAAAAAAAAAAAAATTAATTAATCAATTAACAAAATAAATAAATAAATAAAATTAGAATTGAAAAATTGTGTTCTTCGATATTCCATCATTATAATTTAATCCGCATTGAATATATTCTTAGTAAAAGTATAAATATGTACAGAAATTAATATTTTTATGAAGATGTTTGTATTAAAAATGAGTGTTATGTTAACAAACATTGGACACTAAAACATTAGCATTATTCATAACCTTTTATATGATAAAAACGAATAAACCATTCTAAAAAACTATGTCTATAGTGAGATATATGTCCTGCGAGGATATTCCAAGCCACTCGTTTTAATTAACTAATGAATTTAAACTGTAAACTGTGGGCACATCGAACATTATATCCACAACCAATATTGTTATGAACGACCCTAATAAACTCCAATACTAGCGAATAGCCACCAGTAATTATTAATCTCAACAGATAAATAATGATGTTATAGGCGTCCGTCGAAATGATACTAATTAATTGCAACTAGACGTGACTCCGTTACATTATTGTAACATGGTACTACAAAACGGCAGCCTGCAGGAAAAAATACAAAGGATCTAAAAGCAAATTTGTTCTAACACAATTTTCGAGCTTTAGCGGAGCCCCGCATATTAAACATACTTCGTCTGTAAACGAGTTTAACTCTCTTCAGCAGATTCCTGTTTGGCGATACAAAGCAATAGTTGCACGAGTTGTCGTGTGTGTTAACTTTCGGGGTTTTGCGGAAGTCGTGGATGCGATTACTCATGAATACTATACAGATGAGGTATTGCGACGTTGAATCCGATTCGTCGGAATTGTTTGCAAATTGTTTATGGCGTATATTTTGGTACGTATAATAATTTCGTAGTCAAGTTTCACACGCTTTGAAAAGTTAAGGCACACCACACATAGACATACATATACACGCACTCGCACACACACACACACACCTGTTACTTATGTATAGAATAATAGGCATAGTGGTGTAGTTAAGTGGTTGGGAAAAGTCGTGTTAAATATAAATCACCCCTGGTAGGTTGGTTTATCCCTACGTAGATAATAAGTGTTAACGCATTTAGAGTGCAGTAGGCGTGTAACGATGTAAAATATTTTGATGATATTGAATCTAGGAATTGTTTGGACAGTTACAATTCGCTCGTCGAGTATCCTTATTCAGTTTTGTACTCTAGGATACGTGATGGTCTTCAGTTTTATAAAGTCCTTATGTTTATATGTCTTCTTTGATCATTTTTTTGTATGTATGTTTGTAAATAGAATCTATTCGATTCTCATAATTTCTGTGATTTTACCAAAGAAATCGTTGCCGTAACAAATTTGTAAACAACAAGAAGGAGCGGATAATGTTGGAGTGCGGACAATACTAATTTAAGGGCTTATTGAAGCCGTACATCAGCATAATAATAACAATACCTTAGCCTCGGCATTTCACCATTGTTCTATGTTCAATTTCAAAGTTTCGTTTACGCACTTTGCATAAAGCTCTAGAGATCCATGGTCTGTAAAGACCCATAAGATGAATATTGAATTATGCTGTGCAAAGGAGTAGTCAATTAAATAATAAAATATAAAGATTTTTTATATTTTTGCTATTCATCATGTAAATATTCATCATGTAAATATCATAATATGATACGACCTACTCGTTCTACTGCAATATCAATTATAATTGTGGTATAAATCATTTTAAAAATTTATTAACATCTCGTCTGTCTTGTAAAACAGCGTTTTACAACCTTTTTATCGTCATGACCTCCTGAATTAGTTAAAGAATATAATCATTCATCTCACAATCCCCCCCCCCATACTTATAATTAAAAACTAATTTAAGCTTTTATTTGTTTTACCAGTTACAAAATATAATGTTTCATTATTAAATATAAATTAAACAAAAATAAGAGTTTTAAACTGCGAGATGAATTCATTTTTTTTTTAATTGAAACACTAAATCTTCAGTGTTTTTTCAAGATAACAAATCGTTAATACTCTCCTAGCTTACTTGGCTGATATATTTTTATACTTAATTTATTTGATTGAATATAAACTTACAATATTGCGAAAATATTATTCCATTAATAGCGAACTAATTTGTTGCTTTTATTAAAAAATTAGGTATTTGGTTTATTCGTCTAAAAAACGAAATATTGATGTATCAATTTAACTTAAAATTACATTAATAAAAATTTCTACTAGAAAAGTTTTATTTTTGATCGTATTTTGGATACCATGAAAACACATTTGAGATATTTGTGAATTTAGTTACTGGAATATTTCTCAAATGTAAAAATGATTTTTCGAATAGATGGGTTCTCAGTCTGATAAAAATATAGTTGTACCAGTTAACATTCACAACCAACTTATAGAATTATCAGCTGATAAAACATAAAAACTAGAATTTTTATCTCAGAATTTAAATACGTTTTGACGAAATAAATATATATATATATATATTTTTTTATTTATTAATATAATTGTTTCAATACACTGGTATTTTTACAATATTACTATTTTACAGATTACAGATCATTATTATAATTATAATTTTATAATGTTATAAAGTATAATATTTTTGGTTAGTTATGAGTCTGGATCAGTATCTGAGGTTGAGGTGTTTTCATTGGGATCTAGTAGAATGTTTTGAGGTAGCCGTGGTTTGAGACTCAGATTTGTGGATCTCTTGCCGATGTTGTAGTAACGAGCTCCTTCAAATAAATATTGAAGTCTAGTTACTGAAGCTTTGAAAACAATGTTTCTATTCGCTAATTATTATTAACCTTCTCTTCCATAGTGACATTTATAGTTGAAAATATAAATCGTCTATTATCATTAAAAACAATTTTTTCAAATAAATTAAATTTGAAATAAATCTCAAATCACGACAAAAATAACTTGAATAATAAACAATCACAATTATCACATTACTTTGTTCTTCATAATTTATTGTATATTTTTGTTATAAACTAACCTTTTTAATTTTTAACATTATGTTTATGCATTAATTTTTATTTTTAATGTAAATAAATGATTGTTTTTCTGCATCAGCGCTTATTTATTTCTAACCGATGATACTCCAAGGTTGAGAAATGATTTTTTAAATTTCTGTTTATTAATAACATAAAAAACGATTACTTATCGGGTGCATTTAGAAAAACTTTCGTATTGGTGTTAACCTTTTTTATTTTTATTCATTTTGATAAATTGTGGTTTAAATAATTTAACAATGATTTTATTTTTACAGTAAAAAACTGAAACATAATAATTGATATTGCAGATATTTTTGATGCATTATGTTGTATAGTTTATTTATATAATAACAAAAGAATAAAGAAATAAAATAAAATAACATTTCATTGAAAAATAATTGCTAGTTAAAAAAAAAAATGTGGAAATGAAGAATAACGTTTAAACTCATTTATTTACTGTAAAACATTATTATGTTACTTATACATAAAAACTTTGATACTTTTATATATATATATAGACTTGCTAAAACATGTAATATACAAGTTTTACATCATGAATAAAAATGAAATAATATTTTAGGACTATTTTTTATTTTTTAATAAATGCTAATTTAACCTATTAAATGAGGTGACTCAAGTAAGTGCTTAAGAGAGCGTTTTGGTAGAAGAAAAGCAACTTGAAATTTATGTTTAACATTAGTTCGAAGTATGTCATTTTTTGGGAGGTTAACACAAGCAGTGTGAGTTTTATTATGCCAATTAAATAAAAAGTATTTTTTTTTTTTATGAAACAGTTTTATTTATTTTAATAATATAACTAATTATTATTATAAGGGTGCTAAAATAAAATATAGTCATTTATACTTATTGTTGAACTTTAAAAATGGTACTTAAAAATCATTAACTAAAGAACATAAATTCTCTGCTTTCAGTAATTTAATTAAAACCTTAAGTATGATCAATGAACATAATTTATATTGTTATCATATACTTGACAAATAATTAGTAAATAAATAAATTGATCTCGTGTGTCATTATGTAGTAGAAAATATCACATTCTGTAGCATATCTTGGGTAAAATTTAAGTTATACCTAATCCTTATTGATTATAAACAATGCAAAATGCAAAACAATATCGCCAACTTGTGAAATAAATCAACAACTTAAATATTGTAAAATTTTAGTGTTACTAACCATTTTAATATACGAACGACTGCAGTTATTACAATCGAAAGTACACTATAGTGTAATCGTTATAACACAAATAATCAAATTGCCATTTTTTACTACTTTATGAAAAAATTTAATATGTACGGTTGTATCGGACTCGAAACTGCACAAGAACATTAGCTTATAATGCATTTAACATTTCAAAATAAACACCGGCTGGTTGGCAGAAAACTGCGGCAAACATTCAACGTTATTGAGTGGACATATAAACACCATAGCCTGTTGTATTTTAAATCAAATATAAATTTTAATAATGTTTTAAATATTGGTGGCACTCATCCAGCTAACGAATGGTGTGGAAAAATCTTGTTGAGTACTTATGTCGAATGTTGGTCAGAACTATGAAATTATAGTTCCAAACGGGTTGCACTAAATCGGTAGAGAATAGTACGATGAAAATATTAACGATTTCGTACCATAGCCGAACATTTGACAACTTTATTAAAATACTTTTAAAAGTTACAGTGTGTTTCTATTAAACGGCCGTGATATTTTATTACAGCTTATACGTATAAAGTTACCGAGTATAATTACTACGACGGTCGTTTACGAAAATAAGCAGTCTGGGAAAATTAATTATATAACAAGCGCACAAAAGAAAACAAAATAACACGATTTCATTAAAAATTCAAATAACGAAACGAGTAATTTTAGTTATGATGCACATAATAAAGCGTAGGTATGAGGGGAAAAAATGCGGTTTAGATACGTGCTCGAGGTCGGGAACTTGGAGGGGGAGAGTTGTGTATAAACATATACTGGCGGTCTTCCGTACTCGATTAGTTCGTGTGACCTAGTAAGACGCGAAATCGTTTGTATTCGCTTCCCCGTTTTTTCTTCACTACGAAGAGGACTTGTGTGCGTTGATGTGGCGATGAATCGGATTGTGAAGTAGAAACACGAAGTACAGAAATAGGTCATGTTTTCGAAATATCTACATGGAAGTCTATCACGTCATAAGTGTGTGTGTTAATATTTATTATGATTGCTCGTTTACAATACGGTAAGATCTCTTAATTATTCCGCCGCTACGGTTACGTAGAGCGCGGCCGGATTTTCGTTCAAAATGTGAGTAGGTAATTTTTCATATTTTTCGCTGAATACAGCGGCGAGAAAAAACCCTCCTCCTCCAAAAAAAAAAAAGGTGTACACGAAAATTAAAATAAAAGACCGGCGGAAAGCGGAAGAATTCCGGGATAGCGCGCGCGCTACGGAGAAACGGAGAGTGATCTGCGCCGAACGTGCGTGTGCGAGAGGGAAAGTTGTCCGGGTACCCCCGTCGAAAACGACGTCGGTTCATCGGCGCCTCGGCGGGTGTTACTGAACTGATTGCGTAACCCGATTTTATTCACGACGGACGCGGCGAGTAGGGTGCGGGGCGGGTGGGGACGGCGAAGGGAACTGGGCCGGCGGTGACCGAGGACACGGTGGGAGAGGAAAAAAGAGAGGGCGAAAAGAGTGAGACCGCGATGGAAAGAGGGATGGTAAAGGGCGAGAGAGATAGAGAGAGGGAGGGTAGGAGGGGTCACGCACGATATCCGAAACGACTGTACGACGACGCGCGACGGGTGCAGGTGGGCGCGCGAACCGTCGGCGCTGGCAACGGGAGATGCGATGGTGGCGAACGGGGACACGGAGCACGCGGCGTAGTAGTAGTAGTAGCGGCGGCGGCAGTAGTATACGACGGCGGCCGATCGATACGCGAAGAGTCTCCGGCCACCGGGTAACGGCGAACGGTACGCGCGGGCGGGAACCCGCTACCGCCGCGCTGCACGTGCGTCGCGCGCGCACGCACCACCATTAATGGAACGGCCGTCGGGCCGCACCGCCTCGGCATCAATGGGCACGTCGTGCGCACCGCTCGGCCGCCGCGATATCGTGGTTTCGAGCACGTGATACGGGGCACGGACGCGCGCACGGTACACGCGACCCGGGTGTGAACAAACGCGCGCGCTGTGTGCAACGGTCCGGGTCTCGTGCCCCGTGTCCAATCCCGTTGCTTCTCGCGCGCGCGGTCCTACGTTCGCGTGTGACGTCGCCCCGGTAGTAGTCGAAACGATATCGTAACGTAGTAGCGGCGGCGGCAGTAGCAGTAGTAGCAGTAGTAGTAGTAGCAGCAGTGGTAGTAATGACGTATCGTAGTACAGTACGTTAGGTCACGCGCGTCGAAATCGATGCGGTGGTGGCGCTCGTAATACGAACGCAAGAAACGCGCACTCTCATGTATGAACACACATTTTTACGTGCGCTCGCGAACGTAAACCAATGCATAACCGTGTGCGTCCGTGTTTAACGATTCTTTTAAATTATACACTTTTCACCCCGCGCGACCGGCCCCAGCGACTTTTTACCTCGCGTACCCTCGCACACCTACCCTTACACCGCGCGCCCCCCGATGTTTGTAATATTACGCTTTCGTCCGTGGCGCCTTACAGCCTTTGACGCGTAAGACACGACTCGCGAAATAAATTCACTGCTTGCCCTTGTTGCGTTTTCCACGGACGCATCCCTCGCCCACCGGGATCGTTGTCCGACGGCGCCTCGTATAGGCAAATCACGCGATTGTAACGAATGCAGATCCGTTCGCGGTGTCTCGGTGCCTTTATAATAATACTACCGTACTCTGCGCCACGAAAACGTCTGGAATTTACCGAGAAATACCGATTTTCATCATTTAGCTCTGTTCTTTAACACGTCGAGTATACTTGATTTAAAAATAATTAAATGAAAATCAAATAGCGTTATTTTCGAACGTAATATTAAAAATTAATAAATCAACAATCAGTTTAAATATAGACAGAAACAAATAAGACCTTAGCCTGGTGTGTCATTAGTCTTGTAATATACGACCACTTTCAAATTAATAATTCATCGTCAAGTACGTACAACGTCAATGAAATTTATTATTTGTTTTAAAATAGTTTATTAACAAATTAATTTCCGAACGTTAACTGTTCAATAATTTTTATTATTTTATTAAAATATTATGTTTGCGATTTTTTTTAGGATTCACGTAGTAATATTAAAATCGATTCATCCTGTATTTTCTATACAATTTTATATTAAACACTTCGAAGTTTAAATTAAAAAGATAAAGGATTTTCAATTTCAAAATCTCGAATTCGAATTTATATCACGTCTCTAACTGTATTGCATGTCGGTTCGTAATAAATAACGCGTATTATTTCATTATTTTTTATACGATTTTATTATACGTATAGTATGTGAGCATCTCGTCTATGTTCAGATCATAAATGTTAAACAAGCGTATCGTTTTGTGCCATTACAACGATAATGGAGTATATATAGGGGCTCGTCTCAACATAAATGCCTGTGCCCATATGATATTGAAACAAATGAAAAAATATCACTTGCATAAAGAGATTTGCACATCACTGGTGAAAAATACTAATTGCACACAAAAAAGTATTTCAGTTCTATACAAAAATAGTTATTTGGATTTTCTCATCAACCTCACTCGCGTACAAAATAATTGAAATTCGTAGTGTCAACGTTAACGCGGATAACAAGAACATTAATGAGCTTAGGGGTGGGAGGATTTAGATCGGAGTGTCGTACACAGGGGGGGGGGGATCTAAAATAATTGTTTTATCCTCGATTTATTAAAATTTAACATTTAATGTTATTAAATTAATCGAGTGAAAAGCGTAATTTTTTACGATTGGTTAGAATTGGTATTCGTATACGTGCATTAATCGTTTTAAATAACAATTAAGATTACAAGGGTACGAAAAAAAAAGAGTACTAAGTTTCGATTAGAAATGCACAGTCTAATATGATTAAAGTTCCAGTCGATTAACTTTGAACATTTTACTTGTAAAACGATTATACTTTATGAATATAAAACGAAAATGACCGAATGACATTGAATGGGTCAAAAACAATGTACTCGTAAAACCGAATAAATATCATACTCATATTACAAAATTACAGGAAGTAATTGATCCGCGATTTCGTATGCAAATACTTGTATTGTTGCATTATTCATATATTTTTTACAAATGCAATTCAACGACGTAATTTAATGTAAGAAAAACAGTAGATTAGTTATTCTGGTTTCTGACGGATACTTTGAAAAATAAAAGCATTTGCATTGATACATAATATCAGTATTTTTTTTCGGCGGCTACGGTTCCGAAGAGGATCTGCGTGCACACCATTATCTTCAGCAGTCGATTTTCGCGTTTTTTTTCTGTATAGTATTTCACTTGAGTCAGACTGCTTGACGATTAAACGTCAAGAACATAACGGTCGACCGGATTGACAGCACGTTATTAAGTGCGCTTGTACTCAGCGGTGTAGATGGTCGTTGCGATTATCGTTTACCGAGCGACTAATTCAAAAAAAAAAAATAAATAAAAAAAATACCGAAGACGGTAAGATGGAAAGGCCGAAGATGATTTTATCATGACGATGTGGCCGTAAAATAGACATTTTGGTGATGCGGCGATGGAATGCTTGTTACCGCGGTAACGGTGACGGAGATGATACAAGACAGTGGAACCGGGTTGGCAATGATGATCGAAACGATCGAACGGTTTGTTTTAAATTCGCGTCAATTAATTCATAATAAAAACACATAGAATAACTGATGGTAGTGCAGTGTAGAGACGGTCGTGGTACTTGTATGCGCGTGCGTATCTGTGTATGTGTGCGCGTGTGTTACGTGCTGCTTTCGGTCGTGTGTGTTTTATATATATATTTAGAGAGAAGTCTGCGGTTAATGATTTAACATTTGTTTTGGCGCCAGAACCAGAGGCTACCCCGCGCTGCACTCGTTCGTTCCGTTCACGCCGACGGCACGAATGTGACGCCCGTCCGCCTATTTATCGTCGCCGTGGAGTGGGCGGCGTGGCGGTGCTAGTAATTAGGGAGCTCCTCCGAACCTTCCCTCTTCTCCTTTTACCGCGTACCCCTTCGTCAGTTCTCTCACGCCCCCCCATCGATGCAACCACCCTCAATCACCACCATAAAGTCCCTTCTCCTCGTGCCTTAAAATTCGCAAACACACACACACACACACACACACACACACACACACACACACACGTGCTGGTAGTGTTATAAAAGATTTTTAAAAATTACATACCACTTATCATTCCACTGCAACGTCTTTTATCGCGTCAGGAGAGTGCACAATTGCATTGCAAAGACTCGTACACGCTACGGTAGTCTGCAGCTGTGACTACGTAAAATCATAATTTTAGATACATGTTTTGATCGATCGATTTCAGTATATTTGTGGGTGAGAGAATAGAAGAGGGGTGCTCTCGACGGACAGACGTTTACTCCTTGAGTTTTTTTGTTATACATATATGTACGTATAATATATATTGTTGTATTATTCAAGATAGCAATAGATATGAACAATTTAATCTGGCTTCATTTTAAATGTTTGAAAACAAAAAATGTTATGAATAATGTGAATTTTTATCGAATATATTTACATGTACATTATATTATATCGTGTAAGCGGTTCGAGAATAATATCTGTAAATATTATCTTTAAATCTGTTTCCGTTGAGTTAAAAAATCATACGAAACCGATCAATTAATGTGTATTTATGAATTTAATCTGTTGAGTTTCTGGTACAAATTCGTCCAATTATAACTCAGCACTAATACAATAATAACTATGTTAATCAAATATGTAAGCGCAAAGAAAAAGAAAACATAAAACTTTATACATTAAAATAACAAACCGTTGCGAGTCGTAATGTCTTAATTTATTATAAAGTAGGTTTTATATCTGGTGTTTTCTTAACAATCGTTATACGAATTTAAAGTTTGCTCGGAGCGGATTTTAGGAATTATTCATTTATATTTATTCGAGGTCTCTATTGTCGACGATATCGTATAAGTACGTTTACGCGTAATTACGACGTGTGCACGCGGTTACCGAACGAAAATATTAAAATCGTTGAAAGCTAAACGCATACCCATGATGCTTTACAAGTGCGGGTTTCATCACCCTTCCGACTACTACATTGGTCGTTAATTTATTTTTATTCTTGCGCAATGATGCGGATAACGTTTTATTACACTGCGTGCGCTTGAAACGGAAACGCATTATTTAAACGAGTACGGAGTTATGATATGTATATCATGTGTGTGTGTGTGTGTGTGTGTACATATATACGTTTTTCGATAATATTTCGTATTCGGTAACGACGTGAAATTATATCGGTCTAGACGTATTCAATTCGATACGAACGCGACACGCGCGCGCAAAAGTTATCGTATACAGGTAGAGCAGCAGTAACACGAAAATACACCTAAAAGTAGGCAGTTCACTGTTGAACACGATGAACGTGCACGGTCGACCTTCGCATCGAAATTAAAAATTAATAAACAATCGTCTCGCCGTCGCCTCGTGCACATCTATTACGTCCTAGACGCGCGTATTGTATTATTCGCATAAACGGCGTTGAGTATTTTTCGCCGTCGAACGATTTCGAAAATATTCTCCGAGGAATGCGTTTAATGAAGTGCACGCCGCCGTAACCCTTCGTGGGTCGAGTCCACACACAAACGTACACACGCACGCACACGAACCCGCACACCCGTGGCGCAACACACGTACACCGGCTTACGCTTTTATTCGGTTTGCATACGCCGCATCTTCGCGAGAGGTCCATGACGACCAGACCATCAAGTTTTCTTTCAACCGACAAGCCGTCCGTACATAATATACATATATGTGTGTGTGTTTTGCGGAAAAATATTTTACCATCCGAATTGTTCGATGCGACCGTTTTAATTATGACGTACGTTTCGTGCCTACCCATAGCGCATAAATATTTCCTCGACGTTAAACGACCGTCCCTGCCCACCACCGCAACTCCTGCACGACCGTCCGCGCGATTTCTTCCTATTACAATGTAAATATTATATGGTACCCGTACGACGTCGTAGGTCATTTTATACATGTATTGCGTTGTATACGAAAACGGTTGTATACGCGCGGCGACTGGGGTTGAACGGTAAATTCTACCCCCACATTATATAATAATAATAATATTGTTATATTATACGTCGTGTTTTCGTAATGGTATTCGGATAAACAACAATTTGATATATTTCGCAGCTATGATGACTTGGGTCGTTTGGATTTGGTTTCTGATCGGTTTTCCATCGCGAAATCGAAGTAATTTTTCTTCTGTATATGTGTATAGTTATCCGTTTTTTCTCCCAGTTCTCTTTCTCTTCTTTTATCATTTTTAGCCCTCTCTATTTCAAAATATATTTATATCCCTGTATATGTGATATTAAACTACGGCTGGTCATAATGCCCGGTACATCCATTTCGGATACAATAATGTTTCGAATAACAGAAGGAAAAGCTCCAAATATTCTGTATACAGTCGCTTATATATATATATATATATATATATATATAAATACCGGAACGGTGTCGTGTGTATTTTATTGTTTTAACAGACTGTAATAAACTCACGTGCCAGTGGTTTCCGGTGGACGTACGAATCGGAAACGATAGAAGAAGAAAGATAGGGAAAATACTTTTTTCAGAATTAGTCGATAGATTTAGCGGTAAAAGAAAACCATGATATTTCCAGTAAAATACAACGGTTCGCAGCGGTTCAATCTACAACGGAAATCGCACGCCCTCGTATTTAATTTGAAATCGTTTCCTACTTGCTGGCAGATGCGTACTCCTCCACCACCACTTGTTTTGCCTGTCCACGTCTTTGCGATCGCTATAAATGGGGCCAAAGATTTACATGTCTCTGACGTTTTGATCGAGGAGCGTGCGATGGGAAAGAAAACCGCAATAAGAGAATGAAATATATATATAAAAAAAAAGATGCGGTCGTAAATTATTATTCTCTCGTACATGCGTTCGAATGTTTATCCCAAAGAGCTGTATACATACATAATACTATATATATATATGACAATTACAATGTCACGTCGACCCAAGCTAAACAATTCCGTTCTGGTGAGATGATAAGGACGTGAACATACGACTGGTTTTCATAACTAAAATTACTTTTAACATAATAAATAGTTTTGTATATCACTGATTCCCGATCAGAATCATGAAGACATTTCTGATCGATTTCGATTGTATTAATTTGAATTGTTTAAACATTTTTTTGAGATAGGTCGTAGTGAAGACAAACGCAGATAGGTCCAATTACATCCGTAGAACATAGAAATAATAATTATGGTACAACGACAGGGAATTTGATTTAATAAGTACTTGATCAATTGATTGTAAACATCTTGTCGAAAATAAAATAGATACGAGATAATTATGAACTTTTAATATTTCTACATTTTCCTTTTACTTAATGCTTGCTCGGTATTTTTTTGACATTTCATTAATTTTTTTAATACTTGTCACTACTTCCAGATGTATAAACACGCCTTCTGGTCGTAATTTTCTTTGCATTGTACTAAAGCATGCGTTGTCTATGCCCGTCTGTCATAGACATAAATATCAATTGATTAGGGGGTTGCTTTGGCTCGTTATTTTAGTAGCACTCTACGTAAAATATTACAAATAGCTCAACGGAATTCCGGTTGAATACCGTGCGGCGAATACTTTTGTGCTCCGAGGATGTTTCAACTAATTGAAACAGCTCATTCTTGACATCAAGTTCATTTTATTTACTAGGATATGTGAACACGGTGTGTAACATGTACTCCTAATTTCGATGGCTCTTTCCTTAGCTTATTGTTTTCGCGCTAACAAACTGGTAATTTCCGACAATTTTTCAAATATCCTTGCAGCACAGTGCACTCGGAATAATAAAAACGCATTCGTATTATTCAAGCAAAAAATAAACGATTGTATCCTTATTATGAGAATGTCAATGGTATACACAAACGTGAAAGAACGGTTTACTCTTTTAGTGTTGCCATTATTTATAGTTTTTATTGTGTACGTCCATTGTCCATGTGTATGATATATATATATAGTGACGCGTTCTAGTGCGAGTAGACCGCCTTACTGTCTAGGTTCGCACTTTAAGCTTCGGATTTTGTTCGATCTCCTCCCCTCCAACGGATCTTATCGCGCGCAGACAATACAATAGAATCGTATATAGTTAAATTGCGGAGTTTTCTCACATTTCCTTTGTAAGCTTATGTTTTTTTTTCCTCGATGGTCTCAGAGGAGAAGAGAGGTATATGAAGTAGGAGTGTGTAGCGACGGAAAACATAAAAAAGCCCATCTTTCGAAAGCGATTTTTTTACTTCCTACTCTCCCACTACCATCACCAGCACTACCGTCTGCCAAAGTCCGCCGTGACGTCGGCGAAATCTAAAGTTTCTGGGCAGCTTTTGTCGTCAGCAAAAACAAAGGACGAGTCTCGAGAAACGTGATCTGAATAGTTACAATATAAACAAGAGAGTGGGCGATTCACGCGCGCGACGAATACCAAAAGCCGAATGCGAACAGTCGGGTGGGAAACAGGCGATTCAAAGTTTAGCCTGGCCCTGTCAGGTTGGTTATATATTTATATATATATATAGTTATGTGTATGAGTGTGTGTGTTGTGCGGTTTTGATTAATAGCGTATACGAATGTGTCGTCGTACACTACTCGTGTACCTACCTACCGCGGATAAAATGTAATATATGTTACACAATATAATATATTATATCACAGAAATTTTGAGTTTTTACTCTATATTATGGGCTCTCGGTGCGTATGTTTGGGAGGGGTGAGTATGCCCGTCAAGCGTGAGTGTTTGTACACGAGATTGGTTTTATTTTATTTATTTTTTATACTAGCGGTTCTCGAGGAGCTGTCGTCTAAAAAAAAATAAAATAAAATAAATAAATATATATCGTATTTATGCTACACGCAACTCTCCCTCGCACATGTGCAGCTATCGTCCATATTATCGGACCGCGTGATTTATTCGTGATTGGACAAAACGGCCGTCACCAGCCGTATCGACCTGTGTAAAATATGGATTCAATTTCTAGTCGTAATCGAGCACGAACAAATTTCGGGCAGCGGAGATTGATGCGGCAACGTACCCCCTTCGCCATCAAGTCGATTTGTTTTCCGCGCAAAAAAAAAAAAAAAAAACAAATGGATACGGCCCCGAACACGCGATATCGATTGTTGTTTTTTGTTGTACTTCGCGAGCGAAATTAAATTTCCCGTAAAAGGTAAAGCACGGTAAAAAGTATGGTGTTTTTATGGAGATTCTACGGCGGACCGACGACAGCGACACCGCCCTCGTATACGCAACTGTGCGCGTAAACTTTTTTTTTTTTCTGTTTGGTTTTTTCATTCGTTGTTTAAGCATTATTGCGATGCACACTCCTCGCCGAGCACGAATTCCCATCGTCCCATCGTATGACTGAATGTTTTTCGTGTGTCGTATTAATTGCAACTTTCACTGGGCCCGTGAATATTATTACAGTAACGTCGTGTGGCTTGTATTCCTCTCCCGCGTCATTTCACGTATACATGAATTTATATAATATATATATATATATCGTATATATGTATGCATGTATATTATTCCCCAAGAAGCGCTTATACGGTACACACACGTGCAGGGCCGTCGCTAGCTGTTTACCTATCCTGTTCGCTCCAATCTACGTACGCGCGCGGTGTACGTGAGATAAGTGAAGTGTGTAGTCACAAATAAGATTGTGCGTTTGTGTGTATCCGCGCTTTTGTGTGTGTCGATGTACCCGAGAAATCTGATTTGGGTACGGGATTAATAAATGGGAAGAGAACACACACACACACACAGACTTGCGTGTGCACACACGCGCAAATAACTTTGACGACGCGTACAGGCAACGGCTCGGGGTGTAGATGGAGTGTATATAATGGTGGTGGCGGTCGGGTGTGTGTTTGTTTACTCTTTCGACGAGAGACGAGCATAAGGTCTTAAGTTATTCCACGAGCGTAGAACATGAAGTTCGCGGCTCGTTAAAACTCGACAAAAAGCTATTATACGCGGACGGCGGAGAAAGAGAGAAATGCCGCTGTCTCCCATGCGTTTTGAAAATGTGCACGCATAACGTGCGCCCTTTCGGGTCCCCCTACACTCACGTACCGTGTATGAATATATATATATATATATATATATTTTATGTGTACGCGAACAGCCAACATCTAGCGAATCGTCGGCACTACGAGCCGGTAGCGTACTCGATTTTTCCAGTCGTGATCCGGAGGCGCATTTATCAGACTTTCCCTTTTAATTGACTCCGAGGGTGGCTGCCGCGACGACGACGCCAAAGGGGAGCCCGGCCGGGCGTTTAAACGCGCAGACCGATATAATACTGCGCTGGAACGCGTTGTGCGTGCTCACTGCGTAGAGACATTATTAATTTTGTCGTACACTTTTCTGTCTTTTTCTCTTTCCCTCTCTATCTTTCTCCGCTGCCTTCCACCGTCGTCGACCGAATTCCATCACATCTATCATCGCGCGCGTGCCCGCGCCGAAAGGAAACAACCCGGCAGCATTTGTTTTCGGTCGGAATTCGCTATCGCTATGTTTTTCCACGCATTTTGGAAAAAAAAAAAAAAAAAACAAATAAATAAAAACGCGAAATTTACATGTATGTTTACAGAAATAGTATACTTTTTTAAGCACCGGAAACAAAGTCGGCGCACGACGAACAAGAACATCCATTTCGCTACGAATAATAATATTTCCGGGCGCAGTTTATGTAATCATAATATATTCAGCTGCAGTTCTTTTACATACATCCACACGTACTTTGATACAAATTTCCCCGTGGCTTTTCGATAGATAAACGTCGTACGATCTCGCAACACCGTTTCGTTTGGCGAAAATCTCGCGCTAGTTTAATAAACGATAATGGTACGCATTGAACGATCGTTGTCACTGTTTTCAGTGATGTCTACAAACGAAATCGAAACGTGTACACGTCGCTGTCATAATATCATTATTATTGTTATAATTATATGACGGTGCTGTATTATCAAGGGGGTTGCGCGCGATGCAAAAAATACGGTTATTGACACTGATCCGCGGTCAAAACGTGTACGATATTAAACTGTAATATCCGTCTACCACGGCGTTCGATGTATTATAATAGTTCAACATGTATATATACTGTAGCTGTCGGTGGCTGTAGAACGTTTGCGTTGATGTTGCGTTTTTTATATTATTTTCTCCATTGTCCTCCCTTGTCGGATAACTCCCCGGTATAATTATGTACTTATACATATATATTATTATTATGATCTTTATATACGACATTGCGATAGAAAAATATGAGCAACGAAAACGAATTCCGAGTGCGTATTTTTATTATTATTATTATAATTATTATTACGAGACAGTTAATGGAAATAGATCCCTGCGGCAGTAAATCCTTTTATCTTTTTTTTTTTTTTTTTTTTGTCACATCGCGATAATACTGTATTTTGTTTTCGACATATATTTTTACACCAGATGCGCTCACTCGAATTATTTCAACCCCTATTTCGCGTGAACAGTTTTATATGTATATTTCTATGCCGCAAATATAACAAATATTCATTATATAGTTTTGAGCAATCCAATGATAATATAATGACGGCAAATCCTTCTTAGCCACGAACCCACTAACGAGATAACTGTGCTTCACTGCACGTTTTTGGTTCTTCGTGACACCCGAGACCCGGCCGAGAGATCTTCGCACAATACGTATTCCTTGATTCCTAAATAAATTGGTACTAGGTCTGCAACGGAATTTATCAAGCTTTCGCGGGGGAAGAAAAATAATTAGTACAATGCTGGGATTTCGCACACGTTCGTTATTGGTTCACGCATCGGACCCCGTTGGCCGAGAGTGTGAGTTTGAATAGGTTGTTGCCAATTGGAATCCTCGGCATTAGGGTGGATAAAAATCCGTTCTTAATGCAATTTAATTGGATTCAGGTGGAATCTGTTATGCACCGTCTGAACGCTGTGACCTACATACACCGGAAAGTTTCATACACTTTATCGAGAGTCATTATCTAGGACAAGGCGTGCGTAATCGAGTGGAAAAAAATATTCATTGATAATGGTTGTTGACCCGTTGAAAATATATAAGGAGAAATAAAATAGGGAGCGTAGTCAGCTATTTATCCTGACGCGTATTGTATCGTTTTCCGCTAAATTGAAACTACTTATTGCGTATTAAAGTCTTAAACATTTGATTTTACACCGTTATAAACATTTTTCCGAAGTTTTTATAAAATATTTTCTCATATACATATACATATGTTTTTGTGTGTACGCTGAAATAGTTCTATACCACATATTTAAATTAATTGTTTTTAAAATGAAATGTGTTTTTATTTATTTATACTCCATTTTCTGTATATCTACGATATTTTGAATTGAAAGATTACTCCGACTATCAACTGTATTAAATTAAAAAAAATATCTGCTTTTTAATCAACATCTTTATAGGAAATTATTCGACAACATTTTACTTATATAGTAATATTAACCATCTTTGAGCATTAAAATGATCAACTTGACCTCCTTCACTCTGGACTGTTTTCCAACAGCAATGGTACTTTGATTAAAAATATATAAGAACCATATAGCAATATCAGTCACCCGATCGTGTAATCGCACATGACTTCCAGTATCTCACCTTTTTTAAATGTAAAATAATAATGCTTATTCCGTCTCAGAAGTTATATTCTATCCGTATTATTATTACTGTTTTTTTTTTAAAAATATTTGGTTATAATTTTTGTATTGACAGGAATGATCGTTCTTTACGTATACAATGTTTTTATACAATTCACTTTAATGTTATATAAAACTACAAAACTAAATTTCCTATATATACCGTGTAAACAATGAAATGTAAATAATGATTGCATTAAAATAGCTTTTATGTGATGTCAATGGTTCCATAGTAAATATTATGTTTTATTTGAAAGGATATACAATAACGCAAAGCACATAATGCGATCCGAGTGTTTTTAAAAAAGTGCAATTCCTGTGTTCATACGAATTTCTACACGGAAATATAAATAATATACAATATGTGTGCGTGTGCGCGTGTGTGTTGGGACCATAAATCGTAATAGGTTACGGATTGTGTATATATTTACGTGACGTTGAAGAAAATGTATATATACACATATATAATTTATTCTATTAAATTGTGCATACACATACATATAGGAGATTAAATTATATTGTACTTGTATATGGAACACTGATAAATGAATATACATAAAAGCGTGAATATACGTATATATGTACGTACATAGTTATCGAACTCCGTCGTGAAGAAACTATTATAGTCGGTTAGAAACAACTCGTATGATATTACATTCGAGTGTAACTCTACGTAATAATGTATAACGTTTGTACGAGACATCGTAAAATATCGATTTTCAAAATACCTGCAAATCCATGGTCTTACAACGTTCGGAGATCTATTGTGTTACGAATATCAAACAATAATAAGTTATTATTAATAACAGTACGCACGTGTGTATATGTATGTGTGTGTGTGTGTGTGTGTGTGTGAATGTACAACAGTTGTCGTTATAAAAATACGTCACTTGATGATTTCCGATGGAACGATCGAGGGTGTGGGGATTCATATAAACGTACGATACCACGCTAAGTATTCTGACGGGGTGGATAAATAATAACACAGTTGTAATAATAAAATACACAAATTATAATGCACTCAACTCGTTGAATTAATGCCTTTTTATGGACATAGAAATGCCGACGAAATGACCGTTTTAACTACGCTTAGAAATATATTTGCATTTCGTATGTATGTATTCATTCTTTTTTTTTTTACGATTCTGCTACCGTTAGATAGAAAAAAAATTATGCGACCACATATTGGTTATAATGTACAGAGTATGTGAATATTATGGAGTTCTGTTAATGTTTAAGTTGTACAATATTTCTGAATAATATATTATAATGAGTTGTGTTGTTTTGTTCTATTTCACAATAAAAATACCAACAAATTTAATAGAAATCGTTGAACTTTAATAGAATTTGATACGTAAATTCAAACAGAAATAAGTCTTAATTGAAACTTCTGTTAAAATATAGTTAGTTCTATAATAGTATAATATACAATATTCATTAAGATATAATCATAATTTATGGGCAATTATCACACAGTTATAACACATAACAATTATAATAATACTACATCACAAATATATACGATATCGGGACAATGATTACTGTTTTTTGAGATCAATTCTAAAATGTTGTGAACTAAAACATAATAATTTATTAAGCGATTCCATTTTTACTCAAATAGACGAGAACCATCATCTTCAATATATATGCAACTGCGAAATAGGTAAAAGGTTTATACGGAATAATTAAAATTGATTAAACTAAAACTGCTGTGAATATCATAGTATAGTATTTGACTATCCCGAATAGAAAGACGAATATTTAAAAATACCCAACTATTAAATTAAAATACAAAACAGAAAATCTAAAATATATTTGTTAGTCGTATTTTAAAACCATTTATAATTAATTACATTTAGCTTCCGATTGCAAAATGTAAAATGATTTCAGTATAGAGATTACTCTAGAAATAGTTGTGCTTCTGCACAGCGGTTATTTCAACCACTATTAACTATGATTTCCGTCTTACGACGATCGCACACGAAAATACCACAAACCACCGCGGACGAGATCAAAGGTCGCCACGAGCCACCATTAATAATACGATAAAACATAGATATAACGCTCGCGTATTCACATTATTGACTGTTATCGTATACCTACGTATTGAACATCAACAATTAGAGAAAACTTATGGAATCGACGAACGACTAGGTCAACTCGACGCGTACGCGCGTATTGGCCAATCATTCCGTTCGATTCCGCGGCTTGTATTCGTCCGATAAGAATATTAATTTGCATTTCAATCCATATCGTTCAGTAATGGCATGCGGTTGTGTAAAAAAAGTTCGTGAAAACTGCGACTGTGTCCGTGGGACCGATTTCGATCACAGCGCGAACGGTTTTAGAGCCATACTGCTGTCGACCGACGGGTGGACTGTCGCCTAAACTTGTTCGTCCAGCAAGTCTATCGTGAACCTCGTAAATCATGAAATTAACATTTCTACGACAACCTATGGTGATCACAGCACGGTTGCATTGCTTGTTTAAAATTTGAACGCAAGTCACGACATTATAAATGCACATTACTGTCCGTACCTTATTCTCCCTGCGTTTCCGATAAACATAGAAATGAACATCGCGCGTGATTTCGCGACTAATACCGTCCGCGCCGACGCAGTTACACATGTCGAAAACCGTCGTTTTCATAAGCCATCTCGTGTTTGTTTGTTTTTTTTTTCGTCCGAAATCGATATTAACGCCTTTTATTGTCGTCATTTTGCAGACATGTTACGAGATGGAACGTTACCTGAAAGAAGAGCCGATGGTTTCGTCGTCGCCCACCCGCTCCGAATCGCCGTGGTTGACGACGTGGGCGACGCGCGTGGAGGTCGAGGTCGGACTGGACTGCGCGAGCAGCGTGACGTCCAACGGTAGCTCGCCGTCGTCGACGTGCTGGTCCGGATTCGCCACACCACCGCCGAGTCCGCCGGACGAGACGGACGTGTCGCCCGCCGTTGTCGCCTCGTTGCTGTCCACGGCCGCGGCCGCGTCCACGTCCGCTACATCTCCGGTCCGCAGCGCGACCACCACGGTCGTCCCGGCCGCTACCGGGGCGCCGGCCTCCGCGTCAGCAGCAGCCATCGCCGCGGCTACCGCCGCCTCGGCGGCCATCAGCACAGCCGTCGGCACCGCGGCGGCCGCCACCACCACCGCCGGACTGCTGAAGGTCACCGTGGCCCCGGCCGCCCTGAGAACCTCGTCGTCGGCCGCCACCACCACCAATCACGCCGGCACGAACACCAACACTACCACCACCAGCAACGCCAGCACCAACACCGCCACGATCGGCGGCGGCCGGACCGCGGTCGGCTCCGTGGCCGCGGTCACGATTGCGGCGGCCGCTTCCACGTCGCCGGTGCACCACGAAACCGCTGCCCAGGTGCCCGTTCTGTCGATCACCACCACCGCAGCGGCTGCCGCCGCCGCCGCAGCCGCCGCCGCCGCCGCTGCCACTTACCACCCGCGACTTCACCTGTCGCCGGACGCTACCAAGAAGATACACAAGTGCAAGTATCCCGGCTGCGAAAAGGTGTACACGAAGAGTTCGCACTTGAAAGCCCATCTCAGAACGCATACCGGTAAGTCGTTTTGTCTAAACCGTACCGTTGTCCTCGTGCGCTCTTCGTTGCGCTATATGTGAATTGATGACATAAGTTCGGGTTAGGGTCAGGAACGCGTTGCCGAGACGTTGTCGTGCCCTTTTCGTTTCAACGTTTTTCGGGTCGTTCGGAAATATTGATGTATCCTACCGCGATCTCGTACCTACGCGACATTCGCCAACAGAAACGCCGGCTTTGATCGCATACGTTCAAATTACCTTACAAATCAATTACTGCCCTTTGATCAATTACAAATATCGTTTTGAACGTACTGCGTACCAGTTTCACAATGGCGTTTACCGATGTCCCCGGAGCATCAACATCCGGGTCCTAATTAGTGTTATTGCCGTGAGAGTTTGAAGTGCTTTCGCGTGGTGCGTCCTTTGTGTGCGGCCAGGGGTAGGATGCGTCCCTCCGAAAACGATTGTTGAAAATGCAATTAGTGTACTACTCTGCACTCTCGATTTCAACCGCTGCAATATAATGAAATAACGTGGTCGGATTTCTTGAAATACACGCTGATCAACAGTAAAATGCTGTTGTTGTTCAGTGTGTATTTTAGTGTACATTGTACTTCGCTATTGTGTGTACATCGAAAAACTGGCTTTATCGACTGATTGCCGATCGAATACGTCTACGAGAAAAGCACTCCTCTGAGAGGTATAAGATTTGCCGGAGCTGAAGTAAAGTCAGCTTATCTCTTATGCGGTGTATAAAGCCGTGACGACCTTTTTTAGCGGACCATTTCAATCCGGTTGGGAGTGTACATTATTTTGTTACAACTGAAGCTTTTAGAGGTTTATACGAACAAGTTGTTTATTTGTATCTCACCGGGCCGCCGCCGCGCCACCGCCACATGTATAATTCAGATCGCGCGCGACCCGGGAAAATTCATGGTGTCCGGGACGTGCTTAAGGGGTGCAAGTTTTTGCGAGGCTCGAGTGGATACAAACCCTGCAATCGTTGCAGGTAAATTTCGAACGCACGGCTATGTATACGTACGTCTGTGAAAGTATGTTGACCTAATCGTCGTCGGTAGGGGTTTACTTCTCCTTTTTCTTTATTATTATTATTATTGTTATTATTATTTATTTCTTTTTTATGGGAAAGCCCGACTGACACTTTCCTTGTAATTTAAATCCCGCCCACTTGCACTTACTCGTGCGTCACAAATGTTTGTGGTTGAAATCCCTCGTGATTTCCAATTCCTCTCCAGCACAATCCGTAAATATATTGGAATTTTACCTAAAACGGGACGAATGATCGATTGCTTCGTTAAGATTTCGTTTTCACTCGGGGATGACGGAAAATGTAATTTAGACGTGCATATGAGAAGTACGTGTTAACGTTGGTTTTAAATTAAACGTCTAAAACATTTTCAATGTGTTTAAAAAATAATCATTGTTGATTTTATTCGAACATTTATGTCTATTTGGTATAAATTATTTTGACGAAGAAAACATTTATTATAATTTTATTGCAGTGCATTTTTTCGTAATTTTTATGAGATTCATTTATTTGTTCAAAATCAATGAAACTAAACACGAAATTTCTTACAAGTTGATGTGAAGTTGTATTATCATCAGATTTATATTATGTCTATATTGTTAAACGACTATTGGACCGGATATTTTCAAATCTTTAAAATTAGTTTAAAAAAATACTATAAATATTTTTACCTGATGCAATTTCTGAGAATAAGCCCAGAATTAATCTAATCTGCAAAGTAGATTTATGTATATTTTGTTCGTTCTAATCGCAAGCCAATATGCTACAATGCTTGTAGTAGTTCTCTATTCATATATTTACTTAGACATTATCTTTGATGTTTCATTCTCTGTCTCTCTCTCAAAAATATAAAAAATTCACTACGTCCCGCACAAACTCGCATTTATTGATGATGCACGTCCACGCAAGCTATCGTTCATCGTAATTGTGTTGTTGACTAACCTTCTGAATGCTGCTATTAGTGTTGCTGTTGTTGTTGACGTAGAATATGGTATGCGAATTAAAACGTGGTTAACAGGGCGCATCAAAGGAAACCCTTTCAATTATAACGATTAACAATGAATACTTAATAATATTAGTAAAGATTATACGAGTATAGTATGGTGTATGTGCATATACACATTTATTATTATAGTATCTGAAATGTATATATTTTGCTAAATTTTATGCACAGGAATTTGTTGCAAAAATATTATGGCGCACCGAGAGATAATTGAGCTCATGTTTACACATGGCTATATCACTGGATGCATTTGATACATATACGATGATAATCAGAAAACAGAATATTTGTTTCAATCGATGTAACAATCTATGCATATAATGACGAGCCTCTGAGAAAAATTCCACGTGATATCTGTATTTTATAAAATGTTTTTTCTATATACATATTTATATAGAATCCTTGTGGAATTTTTACATATAATCAATGCATATTATAATTTCGTGTAATTTATTAATATTAATAATAATAAAAATAATTGTGTAAGTTTTAAAATTGTTTTTTTTCTTTTGATGACATAGCGATGAGAGTTTAAATTTAAAAAATCGCTCGTTATAGCATCGTTTGACTGTTCAATGTTTGAGCCGGTTAGAAAGTTTTGGATTTACCGACAAATAACGTGTAGGATGTTTCGTTGGATACGACAATATAGAGTGATCGAAACAAAACGCCTAGTGCATTAATTATTTTCACTGTTATTGTTGCTGAAGATCATATTCATTCAGGTTTCATTGACGATGTTCTAGCATTGAGATTTTACACTATTTTCTCTTTCTATCTTTGGCTTCCTCAAACATTGAGTTTACCAATGAGGATCGCTGTTTAGGCCAATAACACACGCAATACGATTATTGTATTATTGTCGCACAAAAATCGTTCCTGGTCTCGCCACAAAGATCCTTTTCGTGAATGAATCCACAGTGAAGTTAGCGCATAAATAATATCGCATGTATAATGTATACACACATTGTTCGTGACGCAATCACGCGGAAACAAGCGGCCTCGTTACGGGCGCGGAAAATTCGGCCCGCGGGTCGACGTGAAGTATCGTGTTATTATGCGGTCGACACCGCGGGTTACGGTAATCGCCGCACGGTGGTGGTCGGCCGACCGGGGATGAAAATAAAAACTATTCGTCCTTACGGCTTATACGCGAATCGTTCCGTTCAAGTGTACATTAGATTAAGAGAAGCCCATCGTGCGAGTAACGCACCGTAGGTAAGTGCATTAAACGAACTCTAAACCCACTCCGTACCGAAAGCTTCGTCTCTCTGTATCTCTCTCTCTCTCTTTTTGTCGAAATCTCATCTACTTCTCTCGGTATCTGAGATAATACTGCTCACCTATGATATTATAATATAACATTTAGGCTCTTATTGTGTGAGACAAAAGAAAACTCACGGGCTTTTGATACACCCCGTTTTCTTTTGGGCGGTTTTCAGCGTTTGCAGTTTACAAATCCTTTTCAAACTCTTTGCATTATTTATTTTATCGTCCTCGCGCCCCGAAGATCGTTGCGTGCTGCCATCACGTATGACATGCGAACTTCGTAGCGACTACGCGTGAAAGCGTGAAACGTTTTCATCGTTTTACTTATGCAGCTTTTCGCTTAATTATGTAACGATGTAATAACGACGAACAAAAAAAAATAAAAATAATAAACGGCGAACGCGATGAAAATATGTACTGCATCTTTCGAAACACTACGTTTCGGTTTTATTTTTTGTTGTCAACTTTTATCTATAAAAACGTATAGGACGTTGGTACATGGGGTTGACATGTTTTCGGGATTAAATATTATCAGTAGGTATAATATATACGTAAATATTTTATTTTTTATATGGAACATTCACTTTTACCATCCAATATTGATTTTTAACTTTTCAAATTTAAGTATACATAATTTATTGTTCATAATTAAAAATCTATTTTAATATCGCGACCTACTTAGATAGTATTTCTAGATAAAGAAATATCAAAAGTATTCTGTTCTATTAGTCGATATTAGCTTGTTGATTAATTTATTTTTCGAAATATCGAATACTGTTCGAGGTCAAATAATCAACTATCGACTATAAATAAAATATTATTATTAATATTATTATTATATTATTATTAAATATTTTCACTTCAAGAGTCGTAATTATTTTTTTTAGAGACCATACAAATTTGCGTTTTCCGTAAAAAAATTTAAATAATAAACTGAACTGATAATGTTTCTTAACAATGTTATGCTGACGTGAGGTTTAAGTTTTAAGTACACAATTGTTAAAATCGAATATAATATATTCGATTTTAACAATCGTATATATTGAATATATTTTCAGTTTATTGAGTGTTTCGAATTCGTCATTCAAGCATTTAAATATATCCTGTGTCTCATTTATGTAAATTATGTTATTGACGAATAATTACAAAAAAAAAAAAAAAAAACATTAAAAAAATTGTACAAAACAATGATACGAATAAATCTGTTGTTTGCGGATGTTTTAAGATATCAATATCGTATACAAAATACATGCTATCAGATATAAATAATTATGATTCTTTGCTGTGTCGTTTGCTATGTAAGCGACAAACTATTTTATTGAAGAAATTAAAAAGATAAAAGAGTTACGTATTATAATCTACAATCACACTTACGGGTCCTGTTTCTGTGAGCACAGATGTATATATATATATATATATGTATGTATAAACTACGTATATACCTACCTACATATACTCTACTATGTTTATGCCTACCTATATATACTATATTTTGTATACACATGAATATAAGAGTGACGCTTGACCGGACCTTTTAAAAATAAATCTCTGAATGCGAATCTTTTAAAATATAGTCATACGGTGGCGTTAGTAGATACAGTGATGGTTGGTGGTGCAGTGATAGAGGAGGGTATGTACGTGCGGAGGATTCGCGGGAGACGAAGGGACTATATTGATCGGGCAACGAGGAGAATACGAACGACCGGGTATTCGGATGGCCAACTGGCCAAGTTTGGTTGCTATCATTGTTACGAAATATCTGGTGAGCGAAATTCCAATGCAATCGAATTGTATCCCTCCGTCTCTGACCTCTCGACCGTGGTTTCAAATGTTCTGACTCAGCCGAAATGGAGCCCGTTTGTACTTTGTACTGTTATCACATACACATACACGCACGTACACTCTCACACATACATACACATACACACACACACACATGCACGCGTATAATATATATATTTTAAAATTGCTTTAAACAATCTTCTCGTTTCAGAATTTCATTCTACTATGAATGGCATTTTCGAATCCCTCACGCTTTAATACATTTAATATTATACATGTATTACTTATTCATATAGTAAAACATTCTGTAAACATTAATGATCGTATTATTATTAAGCATATTATTAAACCAGTTTTGTGATAAAAAATAAACTATTTTTATATTATTTTACAAGCATACATTGAATTAAAAATAACAATTTGTTACTATGATAACATTAACAAGTTTTAATTTAATTAATTCACGTTTATAATTCTATAAATATAGTTCTTATAATCTATTAACGGTCATAATTAAATTTTCACGTTGTAAAATAAAAAAAAAAATTGTCCGTTGGCGCATTCGAATAAGAATATTAAATTTAACTATTTTAGTAGTATTTAATTTTTTGAAAAAAACCATCATTCTGGTAAAGTATAAATTTTAGTAATACGCCAAGACAACAATATTCTATGCGAAAAACATTGCCCGGTGAATTATAATATAATTGCCGTTCCACTGGGCCAATCCTACAGGGATGCTCGAGATTGTAATTAATTCCTTATGGTCGTGTCTCGGGATGAAGTTTACTGCTTTTCATCGATTAGAACGAAATTAGCATCCATTCGCTGCGGCAGATAATAAAATACCGTTTTCGTTGTAAGTGTGGTTTTCGAGGTTAACAGTATGACTAACTAGAGACCGAAAACAATGGTAGCTCGGTAATTAATATTATGGCAATTAAAAGCGATATAGATAAGAAGAGAGAAAAAGTAAAAGAGCGAGAGAATGAGTGTGTTAGTGAAAAGGCTCGGTCTCGCAGTATTGTGTAATCGGTGATTCACTAAGTTTCCTAATGACTTTTCTGCTTCTCGTCGTCTGATTTCACAATGCCCAACGACTACAGATAATGATATGCGATGGCATTTCTCGAGTGAATCGATCTTGTACTGGGGTGGCAAATATGCACGACAATAACATTTCAATTTAATCGGATTTGTTGTTTTCGTTTTTCCAGTGAAACATATGTACATAGTTAGATAAAGGTAACATATGTCTTGTAGATGTGCAATAAGTTTATTAACAATACGACCTTTATCGTTTATTAATCACGAATTGCTATGCACTCGTCTTCGTTGTTCGTGAATTATACAGATATATCTGAGTCGGGACGTGTCAAAAACATACACGGTTCGTGTATGCATGTATAATATTTTATTTTCCATTCAAAAATTAAAAACACTTGAGCACGCGATCCGTTTGACTATTTCAAAAGCATTTTGTCAATCCCAAGAGGCGTCAGAGTTTGGGATTTTTGTGTTTAATTATTCATTATCAATAGCAATGTACAACAAATCCAGATCTGTACTGTGGGATATAAAACAAATTTCATCTATAATGGTGCGTGTTATTGGTAATGATGAAGTATAAAAGATATGAACATCTCAACATAATGAACTACCATTGTTATTGCGTAGTTCGTATTGCACAAATCATGACTGTTTTAAATTATATTATTCAACTGTCGATTTTAAGTAAAGCATTTTTCTTTTCCTTGGCCCGATTAAATGAACGAAAACGGATTGAATAAATTAGAAATATACGTGATTTTAATTCTTTTACAAAGTTGAAATATGCTCAACTTTTATATTACTGACGCGCCGTTTAGTTGGATTATAGAGGATGTCTTAAAATGTTGCCGAATGATCGTTAACCAATGAATATTTATCCTGGTTCTTGAATTAATTCCTCAAATAAATATTATTTAAATTTGTATTGTTTTACATAATTTAACAATGAACAAAAAATACTTTGGAGAAAACTACTCATTTTAAAAACAAAATTAGGACGTACAGTTCAGTCAATCGAATTAATGACAAGACCCTTGTTTTCGAAATCTGTCTTCGGCCCTTCCAAATACGTTTCTTACAACAACAAAAATATATTTAACGTACGTTTCATTGTTTGCTTTACCAATCTTTGGGTTATCCCAACGGCCTAAACGTTTATTTTGTGCAAGTTCTTTGTTAAATGTTTACAAATTCACTTAAGTTTAATTTACTGAATTTTTGTGTTCATGTGTAGTGGAATACAGCATGGGGATTTTACCAACGAATATCTTTTCAATCTTAAAAGTACATTGTGCTTGGACAAAAGGAACAACTTTATCTTTTTTTCCGTTTCTTTTGCAATGTATTTTACTCGGTTGTACATAATTATACATCAAATAAAAGTTTTCTGCGAAAAACTAAAATTAATTTAAGACGACTATATACATCCAGAAATAAAACACTTCGGTAAAATTGTTATTTCTCGGTAAATATGATGTTTTGTTTCAAATTGAATTGAATACATAAAAAATGATTGGTCATACACAATGAGGGTTATGTCACTGCATATTTTTACCGTAACTTTTACTAACGTAAATTGATTCGAACAACTAACTGTTCATTTTCAAGAGTACTGCAGTAGCAATTAACCCGTTGGCAACGAGAATTTTAATTTTTAATAATAATCGTCCAGTAAAAATTATTTTTTTCGCATATGTTTAGGAAAATTATAGCCACCGTTTTCATGTTCATCTGGTTCCGTTTATGTCACGTACGCGCACAAACCATTGAGATGCGTCTAGTCAACAAATAAGTTCTTCAAAATATTATATTTCGTTTTGACCATTTATATAAGTTGCACCGCATCGCATAATGTATTCATTTATTCACACATGTTTGTGTGTGTGAGTGTGTTTGCGGGCTTACGCGCTACTTTTTTCAACCCTTTTCCAGTTGTAGATATATTATGCGTTTGACGGGGAACTGTTTTATCGGTATACGAATTGCTCATTTCGGCGGGCTGCCGGGTGGTCCGGGTCGGGAACCCGAGGATCGGCACCGGCGTCGGTGGTGGTGATGGCGGCGGCGGTGGTGGAAAGGATAAAACGTTCTAAAATGCTTGCGGTTTAAACCGTCTACACGCGAAACTTCCGCGGCGGAGGCGGCGTGACGTACGAGCGGCGGGTGTGCGCGGCAACGAATCGATGAACGGACGTCTCGGCGGCGGAATGCACGTCGTTTGCCGCTGCCGACGAAAACGAAACGGAACGTATGCGTACACGCGCCGTACGAACGCGTTTAACTGCGTAATATAATGCATATCTTATATATATATATATATATATATATATATATGTACATACACTTTGCAGAGCCTTGGGCCAATATGTTTTTCGGGGCTTTAAAAAAAATTTTTTCATTCATCTTCTTGTAAAGATAGATGTAGGTTGCTTCGTCAAATCTTCTTCATCAGTTTCAGTATCATATAAAAAAAGTAAAATAAATCATTAAAGAGTGTCACTCGTTCAAATGGTCCACTTAAAGAAAAAGTCATTTTTTGACCAAGTCAAAATAAATAATGATTTCCAGAATGCCATGAAGATACATGAGTAGGATTAAAATATATACCAAAACTTTTATAAACAAACCGTTTTTTTTTTTTTATATAAGTTGATTTGCTCATTAACAATTTGATCGACAACAATTTATCGTTTGAAAATTATTTATGAAAACGCTAGGCCTGTAAATTCAGAGCTGGAACGAACGCCTCGCTCACTCTGCCCTAAAGATGACCCGGATATATATATCCTTGTACAGGTATACGTTTTAATAATGAACCACGTGATCGTCCTGAACCAAGATCGTCGTGGACTTTTTCGGTTTGCGACGGAACCGATTTAATAAATATGATTGTTTATGTGAACAAAATACGCTGGCCCATCAAAAATACGTGTAATAATAACAATATTAATAATAATAATAACATATGTGCAGCGCACGCGTTAAACAAACCGCACATTTTTATTTACACTGTTGCAAACGCTTGTTTTGACGTTTTCCCGAACCACATTTTATACTCGTATATATATTGTGTATATATATATTAGATGGGTTTCGTGAACAAAATCGTCGTCGAATCGTTGCCAAAACTAATTTGCCGTGTCGACGATTTTACCGCGACGGTAACAATGACGATGGCGACGACGACGACTAACTCGCTCGACTGCGTAAACTCCGGCATAGTAAAATTAATTAATCACACGTGTGTATGTGTATGTGTGTATATTTCAGTTTATTTACCAATATACACACACACACATACACACAGACACTCACATACATACAAACACCCATACACGAGTATGTTCGCAATCGCTCGCTATAACCTGTACGGAAACGGTATATACATATGAAGTAAAGGGTTTTCGTATACACACACACACACACACAAACAAACACATACATACACTCCTTTCTACGTATATATAAAGTATAAGATAAAGGGTATAAGCGTACAGTTAATGCCGGAGGGGGAACGGGTGTAACTTCCATCAACAGACGGCTTTTGTTGTTAGCGCGCGCGCGCGCGCCGGAAAACCGGATACACGATTGTATTGAGTTTAATCGTTTTACGTCAGCGGCGTAAGCGGAAGCGGCTCCGTTCCAAATGACTCTACCCCGTCCCTAACCACCGTCACCTTCCTCGTCCGTCTTGAAGCTCCCCGGGGGAGGAGGTAGACGTGACTCGGAGGAGGTCTGCAGTAATGTGTTGGCCCGCTGAAACAATCGCGTGAAAACTTTGCACGAAGGGGTTAAGCAATATCGAGCACCCCAACGCTCCTTCGGTCCATCGAATTTGCAATATATATATATATGTGTGTGTATACGTAAGACCGACGGCTCAACCGTGTGTAACGCTAGTCCTATCCCTTCGTATCGTGTTCCATCCAACCTCGCTACGTCAGCGTCGTCGCCACTGACGCCCCTATTGTTTTTTGGATGATTTCCAAGACGACCGTTCTAATATATACATACTTAAACGTTGATACGGAATATATATATAATGTGTATTTGTACCGTGTTCGACGTGAGTGTGTATACGCGTGGTGTAGTTTTGCCAGAATTATAATATTACATGTATAATTTATATATATTATGTATGGAGAAGATGGTGGCGTATTTTCTTTGACTCGGCTTCTCCTACACCCTACCCTCGGCAAGATCTCTTTCTCATTCTCTATCTTTTCCATTCTCACACCGAATCTCATAATACTCTCATAAATGTGCATATACAATGTACACTATATATATATATATATATATATATACGCATTATGTGAATTGTACGTGTTTTCATGATACCAGCCCTTATTTCTTTTTTCTATTTTCTGCAAATCGACACATCGTTTAACTAAAGCGAACGGAAAGGAGTAGGAGATTTCATAACAAGACTCGAGTATTGTACGAAGTGGTATATCTAATTGTATGGGGTAACAATACCGTAAGCCGTGAAGGCCCTGATAATCCCAATACCGGAGTGTAGTCATTGTGCAAGTTACTCTTGAATGGCATTGTAACAATCGTATACGTACATTACTCCGGTGTACCGCGGTGTCCAGAACATTAGCGTGTTATATGTAGTTGGTGTTATCAAAGAAGTATCGCCAAAGATTGGTATCTGCTTAAGAATGTTAAGTAAATGGCTGATTATAATTTTTTTTTATCACATTAAAACTAACAGTGACAACTGAAAACATTATAAGGTTGTGTAATATTTACTATGCCGTAATATTATGCCGTATTAAACGTAATGACTTTCAAGACATCTTATCGTCTAAACGAACTACTTTTTTGTTGAGTTTAGTAGATATTTATTGATATACTGCTCAAAAATAACGGGATACGGTTTATTAATGTTTTTAAATATTATAAGAACTATTCAGGTTTGTGGTGAAATTAATACAATTTTTCAAAGATTTATTTAGATTATTGATGGTTCGTTTGGATTTTTGTATTCAATCACCAGAAACACTTATTTTTGCGCTACAAAATCTTTATGACCTTTTAGACTTTTGTCAAATATTATGGTTTTTTTTTTTTTTTTTGAATGACGTCAAGATGAAACAAACAAGTTTAACACTGACTGATAAATTGTTTTCTGTATTCGCTCACATACGTTGTATATTTTGCAATTTAATTACGTAGTAATAACGTATAGTAATAATGCATTAACACAGAAACGTTTGGATGTGTGTAATAAAATAATAGAACATAACATCGAAGTGTGTATTATTTACTATATAGTTGCTGTTTTCTTCTCTCCGTCGCCAGAGAGTATTCCCTAAAGCGTAATTATAATGATAATAAAATCTAAAATAATAAGGTTCTACTAATAAGTTTTGTACGTAATTTAATACGACCTAGGGATTTCGAGTGCGTTGTAAACACAATTTTTTTTCGCTCTCTGTTCTTATTATTTCTTTTTATTCCGAGACAGGGATAATGAAAAGAGCCACCAGAAACACGCACTCACACACAACCACGTATAATAAGAGTCGTGGACGCGTTCCCCTCTCCTTCAACGCCAGATGCGGTTATGAACTGTCCAAAAAGGTTTTAGCTAGCATGTAGAGGCTCGGGATCAGGGCGATGGGGTTGATGGAGACGGAGGATGGCGAGCCCAGTAATCCCGTTTCGAAACTCCTCACTACCACGTCACCTCGACCGTTCCGTATATCACCACCACCGGGCAACGCAGAGTCTAATTAAAGGACAGCATATAGCTACTAAAACGCGCGCGAGCCATTTATGTGACGGGCCAAAAGGCTTCGGCGAAGGGGTGTTAGTAGTGGAAAATGTAGCGGAGTGTATGTACAGAGTCTCCGTCGCCACAGTCACAAACCCCTGCTGGTACGAAATGCGGTGTGATGCGGTAACGTGGATGAGAAGAGGGTTGGCAGCCGTGTGCAGAGTGTGAGACTCCGGTGACATTTTGATTGACGACAGAAGAACTACGGTCAACTGTCATTTTTCATTCCGGCCCGACATTGTCATTGTTTCCTACTGCAGCGGGACAAGTCCTTCTATATATTGTCGTCCTTCAAATCCCGCCCCCACCACTCCGGACACACCGGCTTAAGCTTGGCCCTGCGATGGATTTCGTCTACTCTCTCTGTCTCTGTCGCTCTGTCTGTCTCTCTCTCTCTCTTTCTCTACCCTCTCTCTCTCTCTCACACCATAGCCACCGCCACATCGTCATTTCATCGGGATGACTTTGGCTTGTGGGGTGTACGCCGAAACGCAGGAAATAGAGCTATATACGTGCATGTATAAACATGGACTGGTGGAAACGCGCGTCAGTCTCTCTCCTCTGCACCGGGATGGTTTCTGTGCGTACACCGCATGACCGTGTTCGCGCGTGTCCTCGCGCGAACCGCAGAAACCCGTCATAAATCACAACGTAATTAGGATCGGGTCCACCGCCGCTGGTCGATGGCTTTAAAATATTCAAATAACGTTAACCAGCGGCCGTTCGGTTTGGATTCCAAAACCGGCAGGCCGTGAAATGTAATTTATCGTTAAACTTCTGCAGCCGCGCGGAATTGTAACGGCAGCCCGACGCTGAATAAGTTCTGTGCGGGCGGCTACACTCGCATAATCATTTATGTACACATACATAATATTAGTCTACGTATGTTTGTGTTTATGTGTGTGTCTAAAAAAAAAAAAAAAATAGTGCCGAATTCACGCGAGTCCCTCGTCGAACGCAGTACGTAGAGATCACGTGTCCAATCTAGTTGTCCATCGTTACCTAACACCGTTTCCCGTCGCTCGCTGAACGATTTGTTTTGTCTTATACGCGTACAGCGAATGATTTTGGATCGTAATAACCGCGATGGCGACCGATACAAAACAATAAATGTGGTACCGTAGTCCCGTGGGTATTATTTTATTTTATTTCTTGTTACGATGTATCAGAACATGCGGCTGCGTTCGTACGGTTTATCTACATGTGTTTTGCACAGCACGTTACTGTGCTTGACACAAGTTCAAAAAATAGATATACCTGTTCATAATCTTTTGTCAGTTATGACGAAAAAATGTTTGTGCCTCAAGCGGATTTCCCGAACGCACACCGAGTTTCAAAGCGTAGCTGCGCTCGAATCCGTAACATTATTTTCACCCTCAGGAAGTTTAACGAATAATAACTGTACGATGCCCGTCATAGTAATTCTAAACATTTCACGAAGCACGTGAATTCAAATGTAAAAATAGTGATTTCATGATCGCGACGGGTTCACGCCGCGCTGTTTGGCATTGTTGATTCGCAGTAACGTCGCTGTCTTCGACATTCCGAAAACTTTGCGAGAACGGCAAAATTTTCGTCCGCCGTACTTTGTTTCTTCTTTATTTCTGCTCGCATTGCCCAGTCCGTGTACCTCACAGACGAAAATTCGTTGCGTGTACGTACGCATATTACGCGTATGTATGTAAAAAAGCGCACACATAGCATTAAAAAATACATTGTGCTGCCGTCATCAGAACAATGACCGAAACAATAATACTCAAAAGCTTTGTGAACGAGACGCGCTCGCGGAAGGTTCAACGAACATCGTTCATCCGCGTATATACGTATACGCATAATGCAATGGAATCGCACACATGCCGCTTTCGGTGCGCCTCGGCACGGAGAGTCTTTAAGCCGTTCGAGTGCACGTCATCTTCGCCGCCGTCGACGCGTGTGCGGCCGATAAGTAGTGTAGGAATTCGCGAACGTGCACAGAGATGTTCGCGGAAGACAATCTCGGAGTTACGTGATTACTTGACGGATGCAGGGACGGGTTGGCTGGAGGGTCTAAATAAAAAGACGCCGCCACTACGCATAACACCGCCATCGCGTTCGTAGTGGATTCCGGTAAAGGTGAGCATACGCCTGCCGCGAGTAAAACAATCACGGATTTCTCGTCCGCAATAATATAAATAAAATATATGTGTGCCCGGAAAATATTCATGATATCTTATAAGCGTCTTACTGCGCGCTTACGCGTATGAATACTATTATTATCGTTGTCGTTGTTATTGCTGCTGCTGCTGCTGCTGCGGCTGGGTCGTTTCACGTGCGCGCAGGATGTGATTCACTGCACGAAGGATACGCGCGACGGACGAGGAAAGCGTGATACGATCACGGCTGCCCGAACGCGAAAGGAAAAATAAGTAAACGTACGCTTGCGTACAGCGAAGGGATTTGTCATTTATGTTTCGCGGAAGTGCTTGTCGACGGTCTAGGTGAAACGATAGCGGATGTACTTGGATTATTTGTGCGCAAGCACTCCGCTGAAACAATGCACGTGAATACCTACAGAACGTACGAGTTTCGTCTGTTGGCCGATTGAAAGGAACTATTATTTTTGTTTGTTTATTTTTTATTTTTTTGTGTCTCATTATACGTCCAATGTGGACACAAAAAAGTTCTAAAATTTGTTTTCATTCCTCTCTTGATGAAAAACGTTTAACATTATTAAAATTACACCGAAATCATAACAATTATGATATTAGCTTTATCAATAAATATATACGAGTATATATATAAGTAGTATCTGCCTGAGGTATCGTACATAAAATTGAAAATGCGATCACCTATTTGATTGCTGTATTTTTTTTGTTTATACTAATTTAATTAGCACGTTAATTTTATCAACATACGAAAACTGGGGTCTTTAAGAATAACACGAGTTCTATATAATTATGTTTGTATCTCATCTATCATCAAAGAAAGTCTATCGTGCGTCACGTAATAAAACAACATGTGTGCGTGTAGCACATACATATTTATTGAGAAACACCGTTTTCCCATGTCTAACAGTGAGTGCGCTACTTTTTGTTTCATTCAATCTAGCTAATAACTCTCAACTACTTCTGCTGCACGGTAAATTTTTTTTTATAGTTTTTATATTATTTTGGAGTAGAAAAATATTCCGAAAGTTACAACAATTTTTGTAATTAATCAATTTACTGCTTTTTACTGTAGTAAAAATGTACTTCGTACACACAACAAATTATGAAAAATGTTGCCTTATTACAAGATGTAGGATGTAAAATATATGTACAATTTCTAATGAAAAAAAAACCGTCAAGTCTTTATTATAATTTAAAATTTAAATTTTTTTAAACAAAAAAGAAACATAAGAATAATTTGTAGAATAATTTTGAAATTTTACTATTATTATTATTTCTAGTTTTTATTTCATTTTTGTTGTTAATTTTCATATTGAATGTTTGTGCTCACAATGCATGTCAAATTACTCAAATGTAAAATTATACAGATTTATCATAAACGTAGCGAAAAAACCGTAATATTCTTCGAAATCTTGCGTATTGTCACGCGTAACGTATTACTGACTTATTTACGTTGAAACTAGTGGTACGTTTTAATTTCGAAAACAGTGATAGTCCAGACGAACGTCGCGTATCATTACATACAGGACAGGAGCGTTTACCGGATATTGGAACTGCATGATGGATGTGCGTGGTATCGCGGATTAGATATATTCTAAGAGTACAATAATGCGGTTTGACGTCAAAAACAAACGGGAGGAAAATAATAAACACTTGTTTTAAAATATCACCTCTCTCTCTCGCTCTCCGAAAAAAGTGTGTGCACATACAAAATCACGTGTCTTAAATGTCGTTGGTTAAATGCCAAAAGCTTTGCTTCACTGGTGTAAATGTGAAACCGTTTAAACCTAGTCGTCGAGGGTATATTCAACGCCGTAAATTGGGCGCGGGTGTATAAACGTGACTATTCAAAAGAAAACGATAGTGTATACTGTACAGTATATAATATAATAGTAATAATATACACTCCGTGCCGACAAATGGAAATTCTCTTTTTTTCTCTTTCTAGACAGACATTGCATTTGGAAAAACGTCTTTTATATTAAATATACGTATATATATATATATATATATAAAT
The DNA here is from genome assembly GCA_034509805.1 of Sipha maydis. Taxonomy (NCBI): domain Eukaryota; kingdom Metazoa; phylum Arthropoda; class Insecta; order Hemiptera; family Aphididae; genus Sipha; species Sipha maydis. The sequence continues at coordinate 78,098 of JASXSY010001544.1, forward strand.
GCATATATTGCGTACAGATCCGAAATGGGAATCGAACCAAATTGAAATGGACCGTGTTTTTTTTTTTATCTCTTTTTCTCTTTACGATCATAATACCATTACATGTTTCTCGCCTCGTGCCGAAATGTCTTAGACGGTATTCGGTTTTATATGCGTTCTTAAGAACAGTTATTTATATAATATTGCTCACGAGGCGAATGACGCTGCAACGATTTATTAACATTCTCAGACTATATTATATATATGCAGTTTCGAAGGAGAACAAAAGCAACGAATACTTTCGTCGGCCGTTTTTCATTCGCTCGATCTGATTGGTGTCATTATTAATTGTTGTCCGCATTGTAATGGATACAGACCTCGGTAGTTAAATATCTTAACTGTTTTATTTTGCTGTTCATAAATATTACTTCTGAATGCTATAATTGTCGATCGAATGGAACTGATGGAACGAGTAAGTTAAAATATCTCTGCATCGATTATTTTCTTCTTTGAGCGCGTATCGCTGATGGAACGACTGTAGCTTTCGAAAACCATTCATGTCCCAATCCAAAACGTCGTCCGGTCAGTAAACAGCAGCACTTTACGTTTTTGGTACGTATTGGATTACGATGTTATATTTATTTTTTTTTCGCAATAATTCCAATGCCACGGTATATTACGTTTTCGCGACCGTCTTCTACGCGCGCATAAATTACACAACCGTTAACGCAGTGCTCGTGGTGACTTACTTTTGGCGGCGCACAGCACGCTCGTGCAACGCGATGATATTCCGTTTTGCCGCAGTTCCCAGAAACAAACACCATACTCGTATTGTACTCGCTTACCGGCGTGTACTGTTCGCTCTCGTGTTGGGACTTTGCACAAAAGTTAACGACTGGTACACTAGCAGGATCGGGTGACGGCGAGGAGCGTGGCGTTTTAATTAGCGCGACGGCCGGTCGTCTCGTCCGTTGTGTCGGCCTCCGGCTGCGGCCGTGCAGCAAACGGTGAAATTAAAATGCAGGGATACCGTTTCCGTCCCTGACGTACACGCACGCACGCTCGAAGGCAAACATACACGTACCGGACATTGGTAAACCGTGCACACACACTTGAGTTGCGACGGTCGTCGGTTTACTTACACGCGTCTCCGGAATGCTCATCAAGACCCGGTCTCGTCGGCGGAGTTTTTTATTTTATTTTATTTTTTTTTGACGCGCGATCGCCGTCTCCTAATAAATACACCTTAAAATGATGGCTCTCCGGGGCCTTTCGTTCGCTTTTATCCTTTTTATCGCGTCCCAGAGCCTCCGACGGTAATTATTAATCCCTTTGTCGCATGGCCTCCGTGCCTCTCGCCGCGCGTACAGAAAATGGTAATTAATGGGCAACGATGGCGGCGGTGTTGGAGGAGTCGGAGCACGGTGGCGAGGTAGAGCGAAACAAAAAAAAAAAAATCCCGAGGGTTCCCCGTGATTGATAGCACCCGACCGTCTAGGCCGTCGCGCGTGTACAACGGCGGCCGACACGATGAAAATATTAAACGAGCCGGGCGAAACGTGATTTTTATCCGGAAAAATTACGTAATTTCATCCCGCCGGATACCCCGTCGGGTCGTGTGTACAGGACGTGTGTGCGGTCGGTCGGCGCTGTACAACGCCGTCCTCGACAAACAAACAGAACAATAGTTTTATGTCATTACACCGGGCCGGTTTTACCGCTGCGGTGGCGTCCGCGAATCGGTCGCAGCCGTCCGAAAGCAACAATAAACCGCGCTCGCGAGTGTACAGCCGTGGCTTACGGTGGACTACAACGGTCCGATGACGAATTGCAAAAGCCCCCCGTGAAATGTTTCGTCGAGGGTCCGTCGTAAGTCGGCCGTCGTGTAATGTTCAAAAGCAGATCACGTTACACAGTTCCGTATACATGCATGATTTCTTGAATTGAGGGTGCGTAATAATTTGGGTACCTATATGTAGTGTGGGAGCAAATTCGAGGTCGAAAAAAGATTATGTGCTATCGTATACTACGGGAGGTTTTCTTCCGCTTCGGTTCGATAAATGTACTTTCCGAGGATGCCGTTATACGCACGTATAGATATAATACATAACGTGCAGAAATTATTCAACCGGTAATTTTGAAACAGGTACCTCATAACGTACCGGGGTTAGACTTTTATAACCACTGTTACCATTATTGTTTATTATTTTTTTCGTTGGCTTGCGCCACATAAACACACAAACGATAATGTACTGCAAAGCTCTGTGTAGTTACTATACGGACTCGTACGGAATACCGAGTACAAACATCATGTAACTCGAGTATCTTTGGAGACATCGATATGTCACGTGTAACCAACCAAAATGTATCGCACATATTTTATGGTAGATATACGTGTACGTTCGGTTCTGATGAGTCGTGCGGAAATTACATTAAGTACTTTTATTTGTATTGTTTTTTCGCCGACGGTACAGCATATTTTTACCTTCGCTATCGATTGAATCTTTTATCGTCAGTGGCGGATTAGGATGGTTTAGGTATTTTTTGTGATCTTATCCACCATTGATATTTTTTTTTACCTCCGTAGTAATTAATAAAACTTAATTTTGTATACTAAAACGGTGTACCTATAACTCTTAATTCCAAAAGGTACTATGACTTTAGTTTGTTAATTTTTTTTTTTAAATTATCAAATATTATTTTATTGAGAAAAAAAAAACATTTGTAATTATAAAATGTAATGCTGACGGTTTTTATGAATATTTATAGATTAGTCCAAAATAATGGGAAATTATCTTATTATTAAGTTTTAAGTTTCTGTCTATCAATGATTTCGTACTAAAAAAAATTCTAACATCAGTCGTATTACCGGTAATCATTCATATCTGTATGGACAGTAAGTGTAGAGGCGGGCTTTTTCTTCCGAGCCGTACACGTATTGATTTTTAGGCGAATATTTGACTCGAATTACCGATGAGAGTCGAGCGAGCGATATTCTCCCGATGGTTCCGTAGTTGAAGTTGTTTGGTCGCCGAAAAGGACGTATAACCAGTAGTTACAACTTTTTTTGATCTTTGTATAGTACCTGCAGGGGTAGTAGTATACGCGCGGTGCAGACAAGGTAGGTCACCTGGGAGCCGTGTTGTATAATATATATATGTGTATGTGTGTGTGTGTGTGTGTGTGTGTGGGAGCACGTCGAATGAAATATGGGCTAAAATATTTACCGACCCTTTGAAATTGGGACATTTGTGAATCGGAAAATAAAGGTGTTGGGGCGGAGAGAGATGCGCGTTGGTGACTAGTGGGCAAAGAGGTAACGGTGTGTGGTAGTTGCTGTAGACATTTGCGTTGTCATCTTCAGGGGATGTAATTGTTTGCGGTTTTTGGCATCAAAAATTTTTCTTTAGTTTTAAAACAATAATTAATTTTGGTAGTTAAACAATAACGACATAACATTAAGCCATAGCCGGCGGCTTAAGACTCGGCCCAAAGGAAAAAGAGAATGGTTCGTTGCGCGGCAAGTAGTGTATTTCTATGCGTATAAATATAACACCAGTACAAATAATAACTACCAGGATTGAGTGACAGCGTAGGATTATGTGGGGTGTAGTAATAATATAAATACGCAAAAGCATCCAGCGGGGGTTATTTTAATATCAAATTTTTTCGGTAAGGCGCGGTGGCCGACGCAACTACCACGCTGCCACGAACGTTAGTCGTCCGGTGACAAGGCTTCTCGATTCCGCAAACGCAGAAAAAACCGTTATTCTCTCGATCGTTTACACGTAAATTTAGTCGGGGACGCGACGAGATGATACGATAACGACGAAAACAAAACTATTTATAATTGTTGTAACCGGTTTTTGTGCAACCGTCGATTTAATTCCCTCCTTGCCTGCTTAAAGGTACGGTTTCCCATGTGCGAACACGAACGCGAACTACGAATTAATATCGCGTTCGCATCATGTTGGTTTGCTCTAGACGATTCTACGTTGCGACTGAAAGATTTATATCATTCATTAATAGACGATGTCAAAGTATTTGCTTGAAAATAGTAATTTATCTTAAACTTAAACAATTTGTTGTACACGCCTTATTCTACTCGTAATATTATAATAATTATATTTAAAATAAATAAACTTAATCTGAATGTATTATTTGAAAAAAATTATGTATACCATTAATATATTTTTATTCCTACAAATATAATATTTTTTACAAACAATATTTATAATATTTTGCTTACCACTTCGCCCAACATTGCCACTTATATCCTTCCAAATTGCATCTCGTATGTTCAAATCATTATAATCCCTATTTTCGGGATTATAAATCGGGGGCTGTTTAGCTACACATTCAACTAATATCTCGTCTTGCTCCTTACTAAACTTGACCATTGCAGAACTCATGTTTGAATAAACGACGACCAATGTCAACGAGTGTTCAAAGTTTCAAACGTAAATGAGAATATTGCATGATTGCATTATTATTAATAATTATTATCAAAACAACAAGTCGATCGCGGCGCGAACGCGATTTGACTGCTCTTGAAGCAGTCAGTTCGCGTTCGCGATCGCGCTGCGATCGAATTTAGATCGCCGACCGCGATCGCGCAGGGGAAACTAACGCTATTTATTTTACATTGGATCAGCAGCTGCGCGATCGGAGCGTGCGATCTTGGATCGCGGTTCGCGTTCGCGTTCGCACAAGGGAAACCGTACCTTTACTCCTCTTGTTTCAATGGGGCTGCACATATTTTTGTAAACGACTCAATGCACATCATTCCGTAATCGTTCCAGTCGCAAAGAATACAAAGTTCTCACTTAGACGTTACGTTAAGTTTAATCGGCCGAATTCGATCGGAAAGATTTTCAAATCTGGAACGGTTACCGTGAAAGTACGGACAGTATATTATACATCGAACCCTCGTTTGAGATTATACGACGGACGGGGAAATAGCGGCGTACCGACGTATTGTTTCAGGGTTGGATGCACGAGCGCGACAATAATATGTAACATATATATTTGTATGAATAGCATTATCAAAAATGGTTCTGAGGGGAGTTTTATAAAACCGAACGTATTATTATTATTATATCAGTGTTATATAGTTTCGTCCAAGTATACGGAACTATTTTAAGAGCGTTTTCACTACCCCGACACTCTATGGAAAATAGAACGACAACAAAAATAACATTAACGGAATAATGTACACGCTGTTCTCGCGAGTAATGAGCAATAATTAAAGTTCAAAGTCATTTTTTTTTTATTCCGAGATAGACAAATATTATATTGTGTGTACCGTGATGTATTTGTTTTTTTTCTTGTTTTGTGTCTGTCTACACAATTTCGACCAGAAGATTTGCTCCAATCCCAACATTCATAAAAGGTTTCTGATAGTAAATTATGTCTTGAGGGTTATTCTAAAGGAATCATTTATGAAATTTTTCAATTATTTTCCAAAAAATGGAGAAAAATGGAGGATAATATTACAAAAAAAATAACAGTTTAAAATTGGTACTGACTAGTATTTTTTTATATAGTAATAGTATTAGTTAACATTTAATAGGTTTTTCATAAAGCTGGTTATAAATACTACAAATCGTTTTTGATTATCATTTAAACCTATCTTATTAAGGAACTAAGTTTATTTTATTTGTTAAATAAATATTTTTAAAATTATAAACTGATCTACTCTTGCATTTAGAATTTTAATTTCAGAAGCAATGATGCATTTGCTTCACATACCAAATAACGTTAAAACAGCGTTTCGCAACCTTCTTAATATCGCGACCCCCAAAATAGGTAAAAATAAAATCAGTCGCCTAATTTTTCCCCTTCCCACTTAAGAATAAAAATTAATTCAACATCTTGATTTACCAGAATCATATTTTAATAGTATATTTATGTTACGAACTCACTTTTTCGTTTTTTCACTGTTGTTACGTATTATTTTTTTTATTTGTAATGTCAATGATGAACTCTGACGAATGCAACCTCTCATCTAATGACCCCCTCCCCTGGGGTTCACAATTCCAAGGTTGAGAAAAGCTGTATTAAATTAACACTAACAGTAATATTCATCGTCTTTGTACCTCACCCGATCGTTGAGTCTTTATCATTTTTTTTTCAGTTTCCTAATTTCATTTTATTATTAATTTTGTAACTTACATTCATTTTCATTATGTTTTATTTTATACGTGCACCTACGCACGTACATGTGTACATTACACAACGTATATTTTTCAATGCAATACCAGTCTGAAATGTAAACGTGAAATCAAAATTGTAAATTTGCGTATATTATATAAAAGTAGATGTATTCTTTTGTGTTGCGAAAAGAAAACACACGGCTTATTAAAGAAGTATTATATTTACAAATAAAATCAAACATTCATGGGTAAATTTTATAGCAATAATACACAATTCTATAATGTATACTTGATAAAATCAAGTACACGATAAACTTATTGTGTAGTTAAGATTATATTTCAAGTAATTTTGAAATAATTTAAACGTGAACACAATGACATTATCGATAATTGTTATGGCTGAGGTGGTTGTTCCACAACTGTCTAATGGGTCAGATAAATTATTGTTGCTGTTACTTGCGGTATAAGATTTTCAAAAATTATTGCGTTTTAGTTTGATTTTATAGTTTTAACTAGTTTAATATTAATATTAGTCAACATTTAGTTCATAAACTAGATATTATAGTTTTGTCTTTTAAAGAAAAATTTAATCAAACCGTACGCGAATATTTCGTTAGTTAATATTAAATATATTTTTTAAGTTCTTGGGATAGTATCATTTATTGTATAATGAAATAACTCCATGATTTATTTTGTTAATAATTTCTAATGTGCTGTGAATTCACCTTAACTCATCGTTTTTTATGGTATTATAAAAACTTATTTAGAAAATAAAAGTATGAACTCTCTAAATTACTATTTATACTTCAACCTATATGCTCAGAGAGAAAACTTTCTGAATACTTATTTTCCGACCAAAAAAAAAAAAAATAAAAATTTATGAAATAAAAAATTTAAATCACTAATTATTGTAAGACCTATTTCTCTTTACTCGGGTTTCTAAAAATATTAAATCTGAAATTAAAAAGTCTCTCTATGTACACAGTATATATGTATGAACTCATGTTGAAAACATATCTTTAACTATCTTTAACATTAAAAAATTTGGTGAATTTTTATTTTAATATTTATAAAATGTCATCATTAAAAACTGATGACATTTTAAAAACTGATTGACCATGCGTGTCAAAAATTAATTGTTAACATTTTTGTTATTATGTTTTATTAATTTAATTTCAACGATCCTAGTAAGTTTTTTAGACCCACACGACAAGTTTTCGAGTTTGATTATATATTTCAGTTAGGTATAGATAAAATGGAAAGTATCGATTTGTTTATTAACTCAATAAAATCATTTGAATTTGTTTAAAAACGTCATTTGTTGATGGTACTCGAGGACCGTTGGCATCTGTTGTCTAGCAATATTTTGACAGTTTAAATCTAAAAAGTTATAATGGGAAAACTTTTTACCGCATATTTCAAACATGTAAGGTCTGAATTTAATATAAAAATCCTGTGTAAACATGTTAAACATAAATTATTCGGGCTTATAAGAATCTGTAGGTCGAAATATTGATTTTTCATTCAACTCATCTGGTCATGTTTAAAAATAAAAAAATGTAATTCATCTCATTCAGCTCAAATGAATTCACAAGTCCATTACAAGATAGCAATGTTAACTATATTTGTTGCACGTTAAAATATATTGAAAAATTTATGCAATTGCATACATTATTATTTACTATGGATATACCATAAATATAAACAAAAAATACTACAGCATTCATTAATTGTAAATTTACCGATGTAATATTTATTGATTTAAACATCTTATTAATATATATATATATGTGTGTGTGTGTGTGTGTGTATAAAAGTTGAAATTTTAAAGAGCGATTATGTTTCGTTAAAATAATTTTAATTTTTAATTATATTCACAAGGCTCAGAAACCATAAGGGGTTTTACTATTAATTTTAATTTTAATTTTTAATCGCCATAAACGAGTCAACGATGTTTTTAGTGTGTATGCAATGAACGAAACGAGCGGAAAACTCGTGGCATTTATACGCTTCATGTAATATCAGTGTAGATATTAAAACAAATTAAAACTTGAACTCGCCTTCCCCCCCCCCCCCGCGGCCTAATTTCCACGAGGATATGGCTGCGAATTATAATTATAATAGTTAGGAAATTCGTATTCGTTATGTCACGATTAATCGGTCAACGTTGAAATGTTACACCGATAACGAATAACATAATACTGTACACAATAAGTATTATATTTTCGAGAAACAATACACGGATCGGCCACCCACTGCAACAGAGGAACTTTCTTAAACAGTCCGTATTGTCATTTTCAGCTGCTAAAAGGAGAGAGAGAAAAAAATAAATATACGGATTCAAACGTTTTAATTAAAAGGGTACTTTAGACGTCGTCCGTGCTGCGTCCGTTTAGTTCATTTCGTCTGCAGTCGTCGGACGGTGGGTAAACAGCCGCCATTAGGTTTTATAGCCGATTCCGATCGATCGATCCTCGCCCTTATGGTTGCATTATGTCGGTGTACTCTACTAAATTACAATTCGTTCGTTTTTCCGCGTAGAATAGGCACTTCGTATATGTGCGTGTGTGTGTGTGTGGGGATGTGAGAGAGAGAAAAAGAGAGTGTATGAGGTAGAAAGATCTCCTAATGTTCTAATATTATCCGCCTACACATAACCTGCTCCACCACTGCACGACCACTCGCGGCGGGTGGCGGTGAGTAAATTGTCAACGGCCGAGTGTTTTGTTATCGTCGCTCACCAGGGACGTCCGTCTAAATGGGTTGCAGAACGGCAGGAACAGGGCTAACCGGCCGAGGACCCTCAATATCCCGTAAACAGTGTATTAATGTTATGATTGTTATTATTATTATTATTATTATTATTATTATTATTATTATTATTATTGTTATTATTATTGAGTAGAAGAGTGAGCGTTTTCTAAGCTCCGGGATGTTGGCGAGGGAGTCGCGCATCTCGAAGGGTTCGAGCGGAATTATTGTATTCGCGCCGTGTTTAACGTACCGTTCGTATTTGTCCACGTCTTAAAACGCAGGATCTGCATCCGCCTACCCTAAACATAATAGTATGGGCGTGTATTGCAGATGGGTACAACAACGGTCCGCGGTAGTCACAATATTGTAGGGATTGCCCGAAACATTGAGTACACGTTGAACGCGTGCATTGGTGGAAAATTTCGAAAATTATTTTTATTTAACAGTGTCTATACTGTGTACATCACTGCAGTATCAAACCCGTTGCGTATATAACAGACGGGCTATGATGCGAAAATCTTGTCGGCCCGCGTTTTAGGAAACCGTGGTAACGAAATGTACACTAAGCCGTAGTACGACGTATTAAATAAGTTCATTATGCAACAATACAACAAAGCGTATATTATAATACGAACTCACTAATAAACGCAAGTTTATTAATAAGTTGTGTTTTTTTTTTTTTTTTTAGGGAAAAAAACCTTTATCATCCGCGCTCCCAAGCTTATGAACATTTTAAAATTAAAATTAAAATAATCCTTTACAATGGTTCAGAGACTACACATGACTGAAAGGTTGCACTCGGAATCATATTTAAAAATTGTCCACCATTAAGTTTGGATTATAGTTTACAAATTCGTCATTTTCATGAACATAGAAAAAAAAAAAACGATACCAAAATAAACTACAACGAAATGACTTAATTACTACGTCTCATACGATAAACTTTCGGAAACTTTGAAAATCGGGTGGATGGATGCTACGCATTGATCTGATTTGCTTATACCGTCAAAGCATCGATAACGTCATAATATTTATTAATATAGTAAATTTAGCGTTTTTTTTTTTTTTTTTTCACTCGCGACAAGAACCATAAGAACGTGCCGCGACACGTTTGACGTTCTATTTCTTGTACCGTACACGCCGTTTGGATCGTTGTAATACGATTTCGATGAAGCTCGATCAGTCTAGATCCGTTCGGGTTGTACACGTTTTCGCGGGGAAAAACGTCTACGGAAAATTAATACGGAACCGATGAATTATGGCCGCGCGCGCGCGGTCGGCGATGTGTTATCGATTACGTTCGTCGACGACCCAAATATTTCTGCCGAGTGGAATTTAATAATAATAACAATAATAATATTAATAGTAATGATAACAACAACAACAACAAAAACAACAACAACGATAATGACGATAAATAATAAATAATCGGCCCCGGACCGCGTCTCGTCTCCGGCTCTCGCATCACGCATACAATACGTTTCGGCGAGCGCACGAGTCTAGGGTTTCGCCGATTCGGACGTACAGCAATGGCGCGCACCCCGTTCGTCTCGTGTCCGCTCGCAACCTTACGCTCCGCGCGTACGCCCCCCGGGCCAGACTGTAGCAGCCATCGACTACCCTTGTTGCGTTTGAGGTACGCGTCGTCCGTGGACCGCACGAAACGGATTTTGGAATTTTTCCATGCGGCAAGTTGCACGAATGCGTCCACTGGCCGGTCGAAATTTATCGAAGCGGCGACCTTTCCGACCGGTACGGATTGCCGATAACGAAAACGCGAATGCGACGACTACGAAAAAACCGACCGTCGCATCGGCAATCCTCGATCGGTACGGATACGGTGGACTCACTTCTACAAACCGATCCGTTTCAATCGAATTCGTCCGATGTTAACGTAAACGTACACGACACGCGTGTATTGAGCGCGCCGAAAAGCCGAAAGTTTTTTTACATAAATTTCCCCCACCCTTCGAGATACGGACAGGACTCGGCGTAACCGTTACCGCTGCAAAGCGCGTACTTTCATCGTGCTTTATGACTTCGTCACTCCGTTTTCGGTTTTCTGTCGATGCTCTCCTAGAACTTCCACCGTCCTCCCGCCAACTCTTCCCGGTGTCTGATTTCTAGTCTCTCCAGGTCTCGTGTTGTAAGCCGTCTACGTTTTTTTTTTTTTTTTTCGGTCACTGTTTTTTCTCGCTTACACGACCCGTTTTAGCCTTTGTTATAAAATATTCCTATCGTTATGCAATATTGTTCCGCAGTTGCATTCCGTCCGGAACGAAACTCACGAGTCGAAGTTGAAAAAAAAACAATGAACAATTTACAGTGGATGACGGTATTGGAGTAACTAAAACGTTTTTCAGTGCACGCGAGTGTAGAGATGTGGTGAGCTCTGTACCGTTTGCCCGGTAAATCGTACGGATAAAAATGAACTGAATAAGTGTAACGGCCTACGTAACACTCATCTACCGTGACTATATCCGTGCTAATGCTATAGAAAAAACTCACCCGTTTAGCGAATTGCATTTTCAACACATTTTTTCGTCTCGCGTATATACGTGTATTATTATGTTGGCTGACTATTACAGATATAGTATCGCTACTATCGTATTTCAACGCGTCCGCGTACGTGCACCGCGCGTTTACTGCACAATGATATGTTTTGTTATTTTGTGTGTATTTATTTGTTTCCTTTTTGTCCGTTGCAGGCGAAAAGCCGTACAAATGCGAATGGATCGGCTGCGGCTGGAGCTTTGCCCGATCGGACGAGCTGACCCGCCATTACCGCAAGCACACTGGCGCCAAACCATTCAAGTGTCGCCACTGCGAGCGATGTTTCTCCAGGTCCGACCATTTGGCGCTTCACAAGAAACGGCACTTCACTTAAACACGCGCACGCGATTTCAGATATACACAATTACACGCACGAACACACACACATACACACACACACACACACACACACACACACACACACATACACTCGCTACAGTTTTACCACCGTAACCATTAGCACCCTTAAACAATATAGTCTCCGTGAACTTGATAAAATTAAATATCACTACCGTACACAATAGATACACGTACACACACTAACACAAACATACGCGTACACATATGCACATGCATACGCATACTCACATACACACACTCACACACATTCACACACCCAGACACTCACACACATAAACACATAAAATACGGACACAAGGCACACAGAAAAATACAAAATAGACAAGTAAACCATAGGTTTCCGTTAAATGGTGGTATTTTATTCATTATTATTATTATGATTATTAATAACAGTAATTATTATTATTATTAAATATATATTATATGTTTATACATCATTTGTTACCAGTAATACGCGTATGTATATGTATGTATATATATTTGTGCGCGTAAAAATATGTTTAAGTATAATATACATATTTACAATACCAAAGTATAAATGCATTAAAATAATTTTTAAATATAATTAATAAAAAAAAAAAAAAAAAAAATTAAAAAAAAATTAAAAAAAGTTACGTGTAAACAATATTTTAAAAACCAAAATATTAAATTATAAAACATTTTATTAAGTTATATTATAATCATTGGGTGTACATAATTTTATTATTAATACGTTTTCAGTTGTTTAACAATAATGATATTCATAATAGTAATTATTATTACTCTTAGTGTAATGGTTATAATAATTTTTATGTTTTACCAACGTATAAAATATTATACACATATATAATAAAAATATTGTGACTCCGGAGCCTAATGATCAAAATCCCAGACATTCGAGATCACATATTGTACACGCACGGTGCACGTTTCTGCGATTCTGAACCGCTTGTTTTCATAATACATAAGTATTAAATAGATAATAATATCTCTTAAAGCGAATCGGTATTCCTGAGAAACAATAATATTGTAATTGTGTTCAAATACATATAAATTATTTACGAGAAAATTAAATAAAATTATCTGGGTTATAAAACAGTATATAGAGTAAATAATTAATTAATTAATATATTTATTATTTTTTTTTTTCTGTAAAGTACGTTTAGTAGTCTTTGTAAATAATAATGTAATATTAATTATGAAAATTTAATAAATAATTAATAGTCGTAATTTATTATATTATATTAGGTGAATGTATTTTAATTTAATAACATTTATAGAACTGATTTATTAGATCCGATAGTCAAATTTGATATATTAGGGGCATCCTTCTCCTGTCGACGTTGATGCGACGCTTAGTTTTTTAGTGAGAAATTCCAAATGATATATTTCTATTATATTATACGCTGTTTATTTTTTATTTATAATAATAATTCCATAATATTTCGTGTTATCGTGTTTCGACCAATTCGTCATATAATAATAACTATATTTTATATTATTATATAAAACTATTCTATATTGAAATCGTTTAAAATAAATTCTAATTTTTTAAATTTTTTCTTTTTCTTTTACTTAGTCTATATTATATAGCTTCTCATACTTGTCTATGCATCCCCATTACTGCTTTAGTGAAAACGGAAAATTAATAAAAACAAAAAAAGAACAAATAAATAAAACGTTAGTAAACTTGATGAAATAAAAATCTTCGAACAACTACTACATCTCATTAACTCGTATGCGCAAGGCACTGCCAAACAAATATTTAGTGTTTGTCCAATTACTCTTAAGTGTCTGGAGTTGGAAAGTAAATGGAATTGTAGTAAAATGAAAATAATAGTAATAATATTGGAAAAAAAAGCATTGTACATAATAAACTACATGTTTTTTTTTTGTACGGTACGAAATGGGGCCAGTAAAAATAAAATTAATATTTAAAATTATAAAATAAGTGGCGTAATAATTATCATCATTTTTTATTTATTTATTTATTTTTTTTTTTGTTTAATTAATATATTTATTTATTTGGTATTTTTCAAATTTTATTAATTTATTGTTTTATTTTATTGTAAACCATTTATTTATTACTTATTTCATTTTATTCGTATTATATTTATAATTTATAATAGATGATGCATATATTTATTTGAAAAATTATTATCATTGTTATAATTATTATGAATAAAAATATCTACCATTATATTATTATTATTATTATTATTATTATTATTATTATTATTATTGTCATCATTATTGTTTATTGCCTATATATAGACCGCACCTTAGGGCCAATATTTTTTGTTGCGTATATTTAAGAAAAAAAAATATGGAACCATTGTGTTTTTGTTTTTCTTTTTTTTTTCGTTATTGTTATTAGACTATTGTGTGTTTTACTGCTATATATTATTATTATTATTATTATTATTATTACTATCATGATTACTGTAAGGTTAATGCTTAGAACTAAATACCATTTAGTTAATTGCAATTATTTTATTTTATTTGAAAAATTGTAAAAATCATTCTTAAATAATAATCGTCATGATAATATACTTTAAATACTGTCCCCCGAAACTACAATAATACTATGCAACCCCTTATTTTCTTATGTATATAAACATATACTTAAAGGTGTTAAAAATCGGTAATCCCACATCAAACTGAACCCTAAAAATATTTGTATTGTGTTCGCGACGCATCGGCCTATCGTTTGTCGTAAGCTCGTGTAACTCATTATACACCTTTAAATATCATTATACAATCGATGGCACGTTTTGAATTAGTAAACAAAAAAAAAATAAAATTTAAAATTTAAAACGTCGGGTGACGGTTACTCTCAAGTAAACAAGTTTCCGTACCAGGACATTTTTAAAAATTTTTTTTTTTTTTTTGTCAATCGGTGTTTTATCAATTCTTATTCCTCCGGTACGGGGTGGCAACGAGCTCGATTTGTATTGCGCACGATTGATCCCTGTGGTGGTGGTTTCGGAGAGACGCGGTGCCACGGTTTTTAGAAAAATTAATAACATGGTAATAACAGTGTATATATTAATAAAACTGCACCGCGTTGCGGCGTTCAGCGCGAACGATTTTCAAAAATGTTTCTTCGTTACCTTGATTTTTATTTATTTATTAATATTATTATTTCTTATCCCCCATTTTTCAAACCTTTTGATTCGTACAAACTAAGAGTATTATTAGTATTTTAAGAAGAAAAAATCAACAATGTTTTCGTCAACCTTATACGCTAAATGAGGCGTATATATGTATATGTAAGATAATGTTTTTTTTTTTTTTTTGTTCGTTTCAAAATATGATATACGTTTGGCATATTATACATAATATTGTTTTACATCTAAAATATTATAATATTATCTGTATACATGTATTATATTTATATACATAGCGTATAATCATTATACTCTTTTTTTTTCCTGGCTTAAACTTTGTACATTTTAAGATTTTATCATTATTATTATCATTATTATTATTTTTATTATTATGATTATTATTATTACTATTATTATTATATATATTGTGACGAGAAATAATGTTGAATTGATTGTCATCAAACTAAATAAATTAAAATGAAAAAAAAAATTATTAAACTTAAAAAAGAATTATTTGTTTTTATTTTCGATATATATTTTAAAATATAATAAATATATATAAATATCAAATATTTTCTTTAAATTTGGATTGTTAAATTAGCCGTTCTATGCATTTCGATCGCATATGAACAATATATCTACTGTATTTTTCCCTTTTCGGTTTTTACAGCTTACGCAGGCAACGTAAAAACTGCTGTCGCAGAACACAGAGAACGATGTCATAATTTCGAGGTAAGTCAAACAAAAAGAGATTCTGTTTTGACGGTGATTAATAAAAATATTATGATGTTCCTCGATGCACGTAAGCAGAGGAAAAAATGGAAAACTCTGCGAGAAAATAACAAAACAAAAATGTTTTTAAAAACATATTAGAAAAGCGCACGTTCTGTAAGCGCGACGGTCGTGAAAAGAACAGGTTTGAAAATTCTTCACGACCCCCTAGTGCGATCTCTCCCAGGTGGTTACGACCGAAGAGGCACGGTCGGTGGTTTTCCCGAGACCAATGACTATGGAGATGTCGGTCTATGCACCGTGTGCGTTGTCGACGATCTGAAAAAAAATGATCGGCCTGCGCTAAAACCGTACACGTCAGCGTTGGTAAGGCCGTTCTGTTGGCTCGCAGGTTTCCTACAATGAACGTCTGTGCAGCGGATAAACGCGTTGAACGTAACCGTAAACGGTTCGTTCGGTCACGAGCAATGGACCAACGGCGTTGCGGTGTTCGGGATTGCGCGCGGCAACGGTTACGGCGACGGCAGCGTTGCGCAGAGTAATCGCCGGACACACGGTCGTCGCGGACCGGATGCGAAACGCGACAGAACCGCGCGGTACCTACCGGCTGGGTGACGTGCACGCGAGAAGTCCTTAGCGTTCGTTGCGACACGTTCGGATCGGAAAACGCATTGTTCCGCGTCCAGCCCTTACGGTGCCTCTGTCGCACACTCCGACGTTTTCGGGGATCCCGTCGTTTACCGCGAACTGCGCGTGCGACGACGTACCCGTGGTGGTTTCGCTGGTGCGCCGGTCGTTTTCACGACCTTGCGGAATCGCGGGCA
Organism: Sipha maydis; assembly: GCA_034509805.1. Lineage (NCBI taxonomy): Eukaryota > Metazoa > Arthropoda > Insecta > Hemiptera > Aphididae > Sipha > Sipha maydis. The sequence continues at coordinate 94,544 of JASXSY010001544.1, forward strand.
GCGTGTGAACGCGCGTATCGAAAGCGTGTACGATGTATTCGTGATCATCCGACTTTAGATGATCAAATGGTAGTACAAACTGCAGTAAAGTCGAAAAGCCAAAACACCTAATTCTATGTCATCCGTTGCGTGTGGCACGATCATTAAGATCGTATACGATTTTTTTATTTTTGAGTTCCGAACGTTTAAGGGAAACGAAAAAAAGTAGTATTCGAATACCGTCATAGGAACCGATCAAATAATGTACACCATTAACGCACATTACATTATAATCCAATACGTTGTAATTATTTGTATTATTTTTTTTTTCGCCGTGAAGTCAACCATTTACTGCTCATGTGCGCGATTTTATGTTTTGTCAGAAAATTATTTTTCGCTACGTCGAACAACTAATGGACTTATTCAAAATAAGTCGGACATATGCTAGGCGTATACTTTTGAAAAGAAAAAAAAAATTGATAAATGCTGCATTTCGGTGTACGATCATCGAAGCTACTACATTAAATTACGCAGTTGGGGATAAATAGCATATTGCTATAATTATATATATTATTATTATTATTGTTCACAACGTGCTCGTGCGTATGTTTTTCCGGCACAGAAATGTATGGTATTGCGTTCGTATTTCCAACATCGTCATCATTACCACGTAATAAACACGCGTAAACGGTATGCGAAAATAAATATTGCTTTTGATAAACCTATGCACATTTATGTAGATAAAGCATTGAGTGAAAACACCGTTTGTTCGTTTTCCCGCGATGAAATCATACGGAAACAATAATTATAGGAAAATGATATTATACGTAACCCGGGATATTGCGCTAAATCTGCGTTCACACGTTTCACTCCTAATGTTAATCTTTTTCAAGAACTATCCAAAGAGAATATTGAAATTGAACAACGTAAACGATAAATCGTTTCGAGTGATCGTCTACGTTGAAAGATAGACGAACTACGAAGTCCAACAGTTGTCCGATTCGAGCGAACAATTCGGATTTAACCGTTAAATGCAATCTGTGTAAACGTTGATTTCGCTTTAAATATGAGTAAACGTTTATGTAAATCTCCTAAATGAATACTCATTTCGATCGATTTCCATTTTAGTCGTTTTCTTCTTCGTTTTGAATAGTTATTGCCGATTGAGATTTATTTATTTATGTATAAACGTGTGTACGTTCGCATCGTCCCACGACCAAGACATAGTCCTCACAAACACGGATGTCTTACACGTGCACGAGGTATACCGCTGTCTTGCCGCTGTGCTATTCGTATCGATGTTACGGCCTTTTTTAAATTTTTTTCAAAAATCACAAGTTTTCCCGGTTAATTGAGCATCGGAACGAAGTGCGTTTTTCCGGTTCGTTTCCTTTGCCGACCATCCTGCACGCACGCACGTGAATATTTTCACTCGGATACTTCGCCGAAACGTACGGCCATCGTTCTCGTTGCGGTCACGTCGAACCAGTCGATCCTGATCGAACCCGTTTATTCGAATACGTGCGTTGCGTTGCGACCCGAGCGATCGGTGCGCGAATAAATGTAACGTAATCGCTGCATAATCGCACGCGAACGGTTGATATAAAACAAGCAACACGAAAAATATCCACTGCTCGTGTCCCGTACGTATCGATACGCCTCGGTGTCGATTTCACATACAACAGTCTAGTTGTCATCGTCGCAATCGGATTGATTTTGCTGTTCGTTTACCGTTGCACTGTGTTACGGGGTAAATCGATAACCGATAACACCGCGCGTTATAAGACCGTTTTCTGTGTTATTTATTTTTTTCTCGTAAAGGTTTTTCATTATACGGCCTAGGATCGGCACGAAAAAACACTCGAACGGATCGGAGCAAAAACTAAATAAATAAACTGCTACACTGATTCATTTTTACTCGATATTGAAAAAACGTTAAACGCGTTAGAGCCGCAGCTTTTACCGTGAGTGCGAACCTGTACACGCGATCGCCATAAATAATCGTAATAATAATAACAAGTGTAATAATAATAACGATCGTAAAAATCGAAACGATATCCGAAAAACGTACGACAATAGCGCCGCGAGCTGTACAATAAAAACGGGAAAAGCGAAAATAAAACGTACCGTTTCAATTACCCGGATTACAAGTATTGTTATTGCGCCCCGCCGGCGACGGACGATGGGACACGGTGTATAATTGGACACTATGTTATCATCGCGTCGATCGGTTATGTTCTCTGATTAATATTTCAACGTTTTATCCGACGACAATAATTATTATTATTTATCAATGTCGACCGCGATCCGTGTTCGACGCGACGATCTATTTGCTGTACCGACTGTGTTGCAAAAATGTGTTTTATTTGACCGGTCGTATAACCCGGATTAAGGTTTTTACCGCAATGCCCGCAAAGTAATGCGTGCGCATTGAATAAAATAATGGATGTGCCATGAGAGTTAAGACTCGACGATTAATATGAACACTTTCAGGTTACAACACCGTTGAACAAAGGACCTTATTATAATTGCTGATAAGTTTGGTTCTTAGGATGAGAACGGAAAACGAAAACAGAGTTCGATTCTCCCCCCACCTACCTCTTCATTCCGATGCGTGGCAACTTATTTCGTCGGTTTTAATATTTTACCAGCGAAAAAACGCAACACGGTTAGGCTCGTTAAACATAATTCTGTTTAACAATTTTCATATAATTCGATGAAAAATTTAAATAAAATAATTCCGAATGATTATTATTTTTTTGAATTTTTAAATTACCTGATAATGAATTTTCGACTCGAATCCGGTCGTACTATACACAAATAATTATATTCCAGGCTACGCATTTATTTGTTTATTTAATTCAATACAATCGGTAATGTTACAAATAAAAAACTTTGAAGTACATTTTTTTCTTTTTTTTTTTTTAAATAATTCTATTTTCCTTACATATACATAATCTATTTTTTTATATATGTCAAATAATTCGATAAAATTGCTAAAGTTTGCACATTAAAATCTACGGATAACAATTATATACCATAGAATTGTGATCTCATTACTTTCAAATATTATTTTGTAGATATTTCATTTTTTTCAAATTTTGTCCAAGTTTTCATTATAAATTTCAATTTGTCCTCTTGTTCTGTTCGATGTTTATTTATGTTAATTTTTTTTCATACTCTTAAGTTTTAAATACATTTTACATTGGATACATAATTATAGATTAACTTCACGAGTAGAGAAAAGTGTACAGCTGTCGGTTATGTCTGTAAAATGATTCTGGTTCATTTATAGTTTTGGTTTTCTCTGAAGGTTTACCAGCCCATAAAATTATTGGAAATGTTATAATAGAGCAAGCATAACCATCAACTACGTATAATTAGAGCAATCGGAATTATTGGTCAAATTATAAATTATAAAAAAAAGAAAATTGCAAACTAAGTTTCTAAGTAAGAATCCAGAATGATAATACATTTTAACCTATTTTAAGGCCTATTTCTGACTTTGAAATGTAATATTTTAATAATATTACACTTTGGAATCTTGGTATTAACCTTGAGCTAAATTAAATTTTCACGATATAATTTTTCTGGAAAAATGTCTTTAATACCATTTGTGCATTTTTTTTTTCAAAATTAAAATTAAAATTAGAATTAGCCAATTTTATGGATAAATGTATTCCTATCACCGCATTATGACATTTATTACATTTAAAGAGTGTATAGGAGTATATTTTCAGAGAGTTACATCTATAATTCATGGATATTAATGGAGGTGTATTGTTTTCCTGTAAAAAAAAAAAAAAAAACAAGCGTAATTGTGTTCAAATCATCCATTTTATTATGTTTGAATATTAGGATTGATCAAAAGCATATCAATTGATTTATTCGCGATGGTAGAATTCCAATAACGAACCAATAGTAAGCTGTTAAAAAATTAACGAATGCGTTTACTTCAAAGTGATTCTCGGGAAATTGTTTTCGAGACGGTTGCACAATATACACATAGTACATATACATTTATTGGTCAGGATGAGATATAACTCTAATGGTAAGTAACTCGTATAATCATAATAAATTATACTCATTGTGTCCGCGTTAGAGTTTCGTTTGAATACCATAGTTTTTTGGTTGGTACTACTCCAAAAGTCTCGCAGTGACGTACCGGTCTCTAATAGATTAAAAAATGAGTAAGCCACGACGGTATTCGACGTAGAAATTATTTTTCGAATTTTTTAAAATTCTCACGGGAATTCTTGAAGATCCATGGCATAACCTAAAAGTGCAATTGCCGTTTTATGTACCGAGGGGTTGGACAAATTTTTCTTTTTTACAATATTTTGCCAATACCGAAAAGTTTCACAGATCATGTTTATTACATGACGCGTTTTACGGGTTACTATTTTCATTAACCTGGGGAATAATTGCAAAATTGTTTTATTTTAACGTTCAGCTGTTATGTGCCTCTGGTTCATAAGAAGATACGATGATCGTTAATAGAATTAAAAACATTGCGCAGAACACGTGTACGATTAATTTTGCTGCATTAACATTTCGTAATCGGACGGTCAGCGTACGCCGTCTGCAGGCGACGTAAGGCTGACAGTCTCGAACGAAGAGTTGCCAGTCAAATATCAGAACTTTCGGAACATTAATACAAGAATTTTCAATTTAAATGATAAAAAGTATGATTTAGTGAACGTGATGGATCCCTTCGATTTTTTTTTCTTATCATATTATCCTTTCTTTCAAAGAAATCGCAACATTTTTGGTAGTAGCAGCTGGATACAACGATACACCAACACCTACCTACAAACATCGTGTTTTCTCCTATTATCAATATTATATTACCACGCATTAGTAAGTTGTAGATTTGTTATGTTTCCCTCTTGTCGCGTTCAGCTTGTAAAAATACCTCTCGACGCCAACGTCGATCTCCACATCTGCAATATCGATCTCGACCGTCGAATTGTTTGTATCATTGAAAACAATAGAATTTGAGGGATTTTCAGACCGCGAGAATAACTACAAATTACAAATGTATAGCATACATATTCAAAACCTGCACGCATCGTCGCCATGTGTTCGACGATATTATTTCGTAAAACGTCTCGATGATTGACAGACAACTAACTCGCGATATTCGTTCACAGCGAACGGAAACGCGAACATATTATTGTTAGGCAATCGGTAAGTACCGCCATACGATTCATCGTATTAATTTTCGTAAAATTATGTGTATAAACGGAATGCCGGTGAATCAAACTTTTGTCATTGTTCTGGAAACGAGCGAAACGCGGAGACGGTTGTTTCAACGCCGTCGAGAGACGGGCGTAAAATATTAATATACGTTAGCGCGGGAATACCAATTTATTAACCGCAATCGTGTCAAACATAATTAACGCTAAAATAATAATCGTGCATCACGTGCGTTGACTTTGAACAGAAAAAAGGAGAAGAAAAAAATTGCATATTTTAAACGAACGAACGAACGATTCATTTATTAATTTAATTTTCATTAACCCGAGCATATTGCACATGGTTTTATGAAATGTTATGGCATCCAATATAGTGATAATATGATAAAAAAAAATCTGAAAAACGATCGAAACCGGTGAATCCGTTGTTTTCGCAAAAACCATTGGATATAAAAAAATGAAAACTATCTGCATGTTTCAACGTACCGTAAACGTACAACATTAAGTAGCTTACACGGCTGTCGGTAGTGACATCGAAACAGCAAGGTATCGCGAATGCGGTTGAATTTACCAAAACGTCCGATAAGATACGCGCGTAAAATCAGACGGTTCGCGTAATGTTCATGACATCGTTTATCTATCCCTCGATCCGGTCCGGTGTGTTATTGTAACCGTTCACACGTGACGGTATTGTCTCGGTATCGCGTACGTCAAAAACCGTTTTCGCTGGAAACCCTTGTGACTCCGAACGGGGTCGAACGATGAGCGGGTCGGTTGGAAAGAGAATATGTACATGTCTGACGTAGGCGAAACGCAACGTTGTCACTGCGCACTGTTTCGTTCATGCAAATCAATCGCGGGCGCGTGTCTGTTTTCTGGGTTATTCGTGAAAACCGTGCGCGGCGCATTATTGCAATAATAGTAATACGTCGCGTACCTTTGTAACGTCAGTAAGTACGCGAACGAATAAACCGTGACGATGAAAACCCGATATCGCCGTTACAAACAATATGCGTATACGCGTGCCCATATGCATGTGTGCCGTTTAGGATTTGGAGGCACATGAATGATTTTTTTTCCAACGGAAAAAATAGTCGTCTGCGCACGCCGAAAATTGGGCGATTCGATTTATGTAGCAAATCCTGGAAAAGAAAAAAAAAACCACAGCCGTTTGATTTAGTTTTATGCGCACGTGTGAACTCGTGATCATAGCGTATAATTTATGTACACGTATCGAATGATATATTTAATTTTTTAAATTTATTATCATTTTTATGTTCCAGAAAATTGTTTTCTCCGCAGTACGTGCAATATGATTGTATATCATAAAAACTGGTGAAAATCGTCAACGCCGCGTTATCCTATTGTCGGTACGATATAACAATAATAGTACTATACTGGCAAACCTATTGTACTTGACGTCTGCGCATAATAATAATATGTGTTCCGCCGCGCCGTAACCGCGTCTAAAATTAATTTTTCCCGATACATTTTTTGCGACTTGAATGTCTTGAAAATTGAACTTTCGTAATTGAACGCAAACACCATCGCCCACACAGCAGCTGGATTTCGATTAACAACAACGAGAGACGACGCTAAGATCAAATCTACATTATACGTATGTATACACATACCCTTTACGATCGAAGTAGTACACGGCACGATTGCCACCGCGATTGCTTTAACGGACTCGTTTGCGAACGGCTTAGCAGTAAATCTTCGATAATTGACTAGGATCAACATTTTCGTTCTTTTGATCGTACTACTGGGACCTGCTGATGTTGTTAAATTTATCTTTGTCCGAACGTCCGTAGATTATAAAACATAAACAGCTGTTATAGGAGAGAAAAAAATGTTTCAACCACGTATTTTATATAATGATACTTAATGGGACGTCTAAACGTTATAGGCAGAGCAATGTAAGCTTATAACATTCAAACACCACTCACTCGGTCGCTCACCGTTGTTTCTCAAAAAACAACAAAACTTATGCACTTGAAATGTGACATAAAGGTTCTTCTAATATACTCCATATACGCAATAAGAATGGGATGTTTCAAAAATTGTAACGTGAAATATAACATATAATATATTAAAAACGAAATCTATCCACAACATAAAATTAGCTTATAAGCTTATTACTTAACTATACTGCAAGAACATTAATCTGTTTTTTTTCTTTATCTCCTCCATAAATATGCCACCGATTTAAATATATGTAAATTAACATATAAACATATGTCTAAATAAAAATCAATATCATTAAAATTATAGAGATTGTGTACTTTTTCAACCTCAAATTTTAGGTTTAAGTTTGTAATCGCTAAAGAAGTAAAAAATTAAAAAAAAAATTTTTTTTTCTGTAAAAAAGTCAAATATCATCGGGTGACTTCACGTAATTCAACTGAGAGTTTATTTTATTATATAATAGTGTATATAATAATATATAAATCTTTATAAATGTTAATGGAACTTTAGTTTGCGATACATCTTACCTTATTGTCTGTTTCCGTTTCAGGACGAAAGAGAGAGGATTTTTTGCAAACTATGTGATGATTAATGAATTTGAATGGTTATGAAAATGGTTTCTGAATATTTAACAGTAAAACTTCGCCTTTTCGATCTACTTTGTTTACGGGGGAAAGTTTCTCATGTCATAAGCCAGTTTAGTAGGGGCGAGTCATCGGTAATGTCGATTAAAATACTGACGAATAATTTTAAATCCCCGATTACGCTTATATTATTAATAATGATTATGAAGTAGGTTTTTCTATGACTTTTTAATGGTAAAACAAAAATAATCTATCCTTTTCTCAGTAATTGGAATCATTTGGCCAATCTCCAGGATAGGCAATTATTATATCTATCATGTTTTATCACTTGTATGCTTGTACGGCAATCCCTGAACAACAATCTTACGTATAATTCGCGACTGCAAAACCCAACGAATACGGTGCACAACCATAAAAACACTTGTATTTCATTGGTATTCGAGCTCGTTCATTTAGTGGTCTTCGAAAGCAAAACTTCATAATGTTTTCTGTATATACTTATACCGGAACGATTTGGAAAAACCTGCGCGCGTTATAGCTTGTCCGTGTGAATATCGCGTTATTACAGTACGTGAGTGTTTTGTTTGTTTTTATTTAACGGGTTGTAAGCATGTCTTCTCGTATCGCAGGTGTACGCCATAGCTATATTATACAAACGTAATGAATATTATTTACAGCCGACTCGCCAGTTGTATAATATAATAATATCACGATGATAATATTGTTTTATCATTCGCGCAAAAGAATTAAGACGAGAAAAAGGAAATGAGAGAGAAAGAGAGAGAAATAGAGAGATTGAGATAGAAAGAAGAACAGCAAATCGAAAAACCAATATGATATTCATGACACGACTTGCCGCCGACCTTTTTATATCTTCACCACCGCCACCGGCTGTATGTGTGTGAGTTGCTAGACTTTTTTCACCAGAACATTTTCTTCACCTCCCGACCATCGTTCGCACTCCTGCAGTCCCTTACTGTGTTCCTTTCGCTCCGTCGTCACGCTCGCGGCGCCGGTTGAATAAAATAAATGTGAACTTTTCTAGCCGACGACGCCACTTCCATTCCGTGTTCCGCGAAGAAATTCGTCCGTTTCCTACTCCACGAGTATACTATCGCACGCGACCTAAATCCCTTCGCCCCTCGATGATAGTGTGCGCACACGTTTTATGCACTTACACACGCATACGCATACAAGCACACTCACTAACACTCATGCACGTTTTCTTTTATGCGTTACCCACCCCTACGAACCGTTCACACAAGACTTATAGACGTATTCTGCCCGTTCAGAGAACGATCCCATTTCGCTAGTCAGTACTACCACTCTGCACGTACTCGGATGACGATAAAACAGCGTGCAAATAAAATATTATTTAATCATTTACGTTGTTTGCTTCTCCCTACCGACCACATGGCCATAGCGTACAGTTAATTTTCACTCGGGATGATGATCACCGTCGACGCCCGATTAAAATGCCCCGTAATGAGTGTGGGACGGGTAAGGGAAAAAGCTAAGAAAAAAAAAAAAAATTAAAACCTTACAACACAGGAACATTACGAAATTCGATCGAACGGCGCGCTGTGTATGCAATTTCGATACATTTACGAGTTCATTATCGCACGCACATGCGTTCAAAAAGCTCACTTCCGTTACAATTCGTAGTCGCTTCGGTAAAAGTTTGTGCCACGGCGCGTGCACATTTTTGTTAATCTTGTGTGTCCCGTTCTTTTTATACGACCATTTCTTGGTATGAAGTGCCGGTGATAGGTGACATCCGTCGCGAAGAATCATCGTGCACGGTAATTCTACAAGTTGTCTGGTCGACATAATTTATTGTAAATAATACAAAATACGATCACCCATCCTGGTGAGGCGTGGGAGTGGTGGTCTCCCGATCACGATCCCGTACAGTAAAAAACGTATTTATATTTTTTTTTTTTTGAAACATAACATTACAAAACACGTACAAAAGTAACACGGTCCTTGGACGGACTGGGCTAAGGGCTTGACACGCCGTCTTTTCATCGCTGCCATCTCGCTCGCCGCAGTGAAGCAACCCCTTCCTGGCACTAACGGTCATCACTACGCTCGCGGAGATTTTTCTGGATTTCCCAGCATTACGGTGACCAATCCGTTCGTGTCAAAATCACCTAGACAGGACACGCGAGGGTGTGCGGCACGAGGTTCTCTTCCTTCGCAACGGAAGCACCTGGCATGACCGGTTGATGCGCTCGTGTCACTTCATGATCTGCGTAATGCGAAAGGTGATCTGCCCGTGCGACCTGATCGACCAACGGCTCAACAAGCCCGGGAGAATCAGACCGTGGATCCACTCACGGCCACCATCCGCTAGATAGATCGTACCCCGAAGACACCGAGCCCACATCGCCACTGAACGGGACCACAACGTCAGACTGGATCATGATTTGCCCTGCCTTGCCAAGTTCGTCCCGTAACCACGAACCTACGCCAAACCGCAGTTCACCGCAACATATGCATTGTTCCGGTCGCGACGTGTTAGTGCTACAAAAAAAAAAAAAGAAAAATTTTCTCCATCAGAGTAACACATTTTCACAACTTGATTTAGTGAGTAAATATTTAAAACCCATTATGTATAGTTTATTTATTTTACTCTCTACCTGCCTCCTTCCTCTGTTTCTTCGAACTTTTTGTGCTTTTAATTTTAAATATAAATCACAACGCCATGCGGTCGTAATTAATAGCGTCCGTTGTGCCAAAAGCTACCACCAATAGAGATGTCTATGATATTCAATCGACGAGCACTTCAATATTTTTTTCCGATATACCGGTGAATTGTTATCCATAGAATCATTCGATTATTATCATGACGATAATATCGTGGTCTTATATAATCTTTGTTTTTCATTTTTTTCATTTCCATTAATAATAATTATAAGTTAAACACAAATAAAATTAACATTAATTAATCGCCCTAACTTTGCATTACCTAAAATTGATCCCACTGGCATTTGACACACTTCTAATTTCTTCTAAAGGCTCTGACCATTGACCACTGCGTTTAGTTTATAGTTTGTCTTTGATACCAACCATTGAGTCTTGTGTTTGTCGCTTTTGTTTTTTGAATACTGGATCGTGCTCCTGTACAGTCACCATGAACAACTTCATAATTGTTTTCTTTGTATTCTTTATGCCTATGTTTATGATTTTGACCAGTATGGTCCGATCAACCCCAAGGATAAAAAATATGTTTCAGTTTTAAAGGTTATCATTTTACAAATATCTTAACGATTTTTTTAGTAGTTGTAAAACACTGTCGAAGAGTTACAAAAATTTGGTAATATTTACGAGGTAATAGTTTTTGAAAAAATCAAAGTTTTGTATTTTTCGTAACTTAAAAATAATAATAACCGCCAAGGTATAATATTTACTAAACTTTAATATCACCGTTTTCTATATAATATATAGAAAACGGTGATATTAAAATTTAATATTTAACATATTATGTTATAGTTTTCAAAAGACTTATTATGATTCATATTTTACAAAACTGAAATATTTATGTCTTCTTAATATTTTTCGAACATGTTTGATAAAATAATTTTGCCTTGACAAAAAAAAATCTTGAAATTTTAATGCAAGTATCCTCGTATATATTTATTACTGGTTAAATAAAAACCATAATGAACGTAAACAAATATTAACCTATAAAAAAACGAAAAAAAAAAATATTAAAATTTTATATTTAAAGCGTAAAAATTGGACACCCGAATACTGTTACAACTTTCTTCGAGGCTTTAAACATTATCAGAAAGTCTACTCACTGTCATAATGTATGCGTGTGTGTGTGTTGAGCGTTCCGCGCCGGACGCGGACTACGACAACTTGTGGCCCGCGGACAACTATTATCAATGACACCGTAGTTAACCACGCAATCGCCCCTTTTGGCGTTACCCTTTGAAACGCGTCCAAAAATGCTGAGAAATCGAGCGCGATTTCCGGTTCCGTCCGCCGGCCGAGGCCGCAGCGCGTTGCATTTTCACCCGCTCCGGCCCGTTTTCGCGTTCTATTAGTCGGTCCGAGCCAGATTGTATAATCGACACGAGCTGAGGGGTCTGTTCGCGTGAACATGTTGACGGGGTGGCGAGGTGTTTGACTGCGTGGTCCGGCGCTATAACGGTGCGTATTATGATTGTACAAAGGACTGCAGTTCGGGCGATTATATCGCACCGGTATATGGCGGTAATTATGTTATTAATCGTAGACGTCGTGGTCGTCGTCGGTATCACGATTAGCCGCCGTCGCGATGGATAAGAATCCACGGAAATTATCAGTTATTTGTATACACACGTTTAAACGGGGTGGGGGCGTCTAATTACGGCTTTTTGTTAGGTCCGCGGTAATTCCGGTGCGTAGTTACCGTACAATGTACGGTTCACTGGCACCAAGACGGTACTGTAAGAGCTCGCGGGCCGTCGTAACAGTGCCAGTGTTGTGGAGCAGATCGTAACGCTGAACTTAAAATAACAATAACAGTAATAATTATAAAAATTATGATAATAATAATAATAGTAATATTATTCGATAAAAATATGTTGTGTCACGCGAGTGTCTGTACGGATTGGTGTTTGAAGCGATGGAGAACAGACGGATAACGGCAATCCGTGCGAAAGGATGTACGGATAACGTTGAATCGATTCCGTGTATCATAGGCCGGTGACGATCTTGAACCTCGCACATCGTATTATACCGGTCACGCAACTAAACTGTGCTATTGGTCAAAAGCTCGACTATTCGTTTTAAATCATTTCAACGTATCATTAACTACTGTACATCGCTAAAATTGATAGGTATTTCTCCTTTTAGAAATGTTTGTAAATTTTGAATATAGGAACACAAAGTAAATTAAACAAGACTAGATCCTATCTCATAAACAAAGAGTCTATCTTTGGCCTAAGGTCTGTCCAATAATTTTGATTTCGAAAAAAGTTATTACATCTCGAGTATTTTTTCGGATTGCCATTTTTAAACGAAAATTACATAAATCAATGTTTCACGGAATATTGCGTGGCAATCAAACCGTGTGATAATGAAAATTTGTTCAGTTTTACGGATTAAATTCTTTTCAAAATGTACACTATATCTTTTCAGCAAACATTTATTGGATCACTTACAGTTGTGAGAATGTTCGCGCCAAATTAAATGCATTTTTTCACTCAGGAATATCCGAATGTTTTGTTTCATGTTAACTCTATTCTGGGAATACAGTCAGATATATACATGAAATTATGAATTAAAGTAACAAAACCATGTATAAGAAACATTAGAAAAGGAACAATTATTACGGGAGCAGATAAATAAATGTACGAATGAACTGATTTGCAGATTGGACTTTTCGAAATCCTTATCGTTTACATTTTTATCAGCAACTTTTTGGGGACTTAACCCGAACAACCTAACAAATATTTCGTCGGACTAAACTCCCATAGCTTAATATTATTTGTGGTACTCTATTAAATATTACTTACTCGATTCGATCTAACCGGAATGTAGAGCGATGTGACCGCATGCTCGGATAATAATGAAATCGTTTATGATGCGTACTGTTGGAAATTGGGAAGCAGAATCGATCCAGGATTAAGTACACATTTCATATGACTTCTACCAAGTTTAGTTCGTAACTTATCGATTTTACCGAGAAAATTATTGCACATGATTGAACACAATAAATGATTTAGTACAAACGACACGGGAAACAAGTGCGTTGGATTCATTAAGTTATGCGTGGAACAAGAGTTTAGCCGTTAAAAAAGTCGTGAATAACTAATGAACGCAGAAAACCAAAGTTGGAACAAAAAATGATTTGTGTGTGTTTGTGTGTGTGTGTGTGTGTGTGTGTGTGTGTCTTCGTGACATGGAGATGAGCTTACTAAGAAACATAACAATAATCTAAAATTGATATTGCACAAGAACAATATCGCTTCAAAAGTTTCAGCATTCCAAAATTGTTCTTTGATTATCGTTACAAAAGTTTGCATTTATAAATATTTTTAATGCGTAAAATGTGAGAATCAAAAGATAACACTCTGAATCAAAATGTATTACTTAATCTCAAAATGTTTTCCGTGTAAAAGCTTGAATTCAAGTTGAAGACAACACGGAAACTTCACACGTTTACTGTTTACTTATATCGATTATATGACGAACAGCACGCTTCTAAATTAATATAATTTATGTAAATGAGAAAAGGATATTATTATATAATCTAGGTGCAGTGCCGAGGAACGATTTGCGTAACGTCAAAAGTTTTTAATGAATGAAAATGTTTATATTAAAGCAATCGAGACGCACTGAATAAGTAGGGGGGTGGTAGAAGGGGATAAAAGGAATAAAAGAAAATCTGATATTCCGATTGAAGAGAGTTTATGATATGGAATTTTATGAATCTTATTGGAAAGTTTTTAATAATCGATGAACAAAAAGTTTAAGCGTTTTAAGATCAGAAGAATGTAATAAAAAAAAGAAGCTTTTATCAAATTTCAGCGATTAAAACTAATCAATTCAGCTAAAGCTAACGCGCTGTTCGTTAATGATTAGGTATACTTGAAAAACATTGGTTCAAAAACGTCCGTTTCATAAAACATAGATTAAAAAAAAAAAAAAAAACATTTTAATCTATAGTTAAAATCATTCCGACGATTATCAACTCAATTTTTCAGAAGAAGTGAAAAATTCAATTCTTATTTTAGAAAAGTTCAACGAATCTCTTTGTCGAAATGACAGTTAAAATAGATATTCATATTATAATTGTTCCGTGTGGGCATTAAACGAACTCAAAATTAACAGTGCTCTGGAAATTAATTATAACAATTCAAAAATTAATAAAAAAAAAATAAAAAAATATAAGATAAGCTAATTTCATGTACGTAGTGAACAACGCAAAAAAGAGAGGGATTTTAAGTACTGATGTTCTCGGAATATATTTAAACAAAACAGAGTTATTAAAATGTCTTCTATTGATCTATGTAGTACTAGAAAAATAGTTGTCAGTACGCAAACACTAGTGCAATCGAATCGTCATCTGCGCCATGAGCACCATTCAAACGCCACTACAGCGTAGGTATGTAAATAAAAAAAAAAATAAAAATTGTTTTCTTTTATTTATTTTGTTCGCGTAGAGTTATGGCCTGGCTGTAGTCCGTTTATGCCATTACGTTTTCGGACTTCAGATCTGATTACTAACAACCACCCACGTTCGCTGCGAGATCTTTGGTAAATAAATTGTAATCGATGGAAGTTTTCGATTCAACGATATTATTTTATAATACACAAAACATGAAAGCATTGTTTGCTTAATACTCGGACCAATGGAATATTTGTTAAACATTATTGGGGAGCAGTAATCCGATTAGGAGAAAAAATTGGATATTCGTGGATTTGTTGAAAAACATTATTCAAAAACGGAATGATTTACATTGGTGTTTGTACTTTAATTAAGAAAGGTTATTTTTGAATTTATGAATCGTAAATAATAAATTTTAACAATCTACTTGTAACCACCGGAAAAGAAGTTATAACAATATCCATTAAAAATAAGTGCTTTGTACAGCCAGTACCGAAAACGCGATTAATAATATATACATATATATATATATATATTTAGTGCTGGTGGTGGTTGAATAATATAATATCGTTCGGGAAAAACAAGCAGAGAAATTCGAATTAATCTGAAAAGTATTTGCATTTGATTGAATCGAACGTATATATAACGCACAATAGACCGAATAAATAAATTATAAACAATATCAATGACGGATGTAGTAATATTTTTTCGGGTGGGCGGTAAACTTTGAACTCTTTGAAATACAGTAATACATGAGCAAATTGAATGATATCGAGCGACGTTCAAAACGATCGTTTAGAATCTAAACTTTAAAAGATTGAAATATAATCCAACACTTGTTTTTAACAATAATCTACGTGTTGCATACGAAGTCTTCACCGATATTGTATTGTCCGGTTCGACGTCAAAACCAGGAATCTGGCTACAGGTTTTTCGAATGTGTTATTTTCAACAAAATCACATCACTCGGTATTAAATGGATGCAAACTAAAACTTTTTCAACAACCGCAGTTATTTCCCCTTCTTCATTTATTTTATGAAAACATCGATATATTCCCTATAAAATATATATTACTAATTTTGTTTCGGTTTCGGAACGCTGAGGGCAATAAAAATATTATTTAAACTCCTTCGCGGTTTGTTCACGCTTTTTTTTTTAGTTTGAAAAGTAAAGCTGCATCAAAAGATCATGAGAATCTTTTCCATAGCCGCTACTATTCTTTACATTACACATGAGTATATGATAAATGACCTATTTATATTAGTTTCTACGCTAAATTTTTACGTTTATTTTTACTTTACTGTTGTACTTTTCTTACCGTCAAGTTACACGTTCAATGGATTTATGTGACAAAAGACAAATCTCTTTTTATCTCATAATGATTATTACGACACAATGATTTAAATGTCTTGAAATACTTCTAAAAATTATTTTTCCTCTTTTCTTTTTATGTTCCTTGTGTCCAAACGGCACCAGTGTCTTTTTCTAAAATATTTCAACCGAATTGTGTACTGTGATGATTTGGCCAGATTACGTTCGTGCAGTTATGATGCAATTTGTTTTCAGTGAAAAGATCAGAGGTTTCGCAGAATCCACCCGACCGAGAGATCGAAATGAAACGTTTTCGTACAATACTGCAGTCACCTTATCCTGACAGAAGTCCGTCGCATTCGTCTTGAAGTCCTGCGAAACCCGGACCGGAAACGGTCTACGCGTCACAGCAACTCTCACGTCCCTTGTCGGCGAACGACCCCGGAACACGATGAACAGGATTAACCCTACCGCCAACACTGCCGTCACCATGGGTTGGGCGTATTATTTAAGTCGCAAAGGATTAGATCGCGGACAACGTTTCGGAGAAAACAGCTTTCCTCGGCCCTTGATCCCGCGGGGACGGATATAGCGCGTGACCGACCCGGGTCAGCTTCAGGCAGCGACCCTCCGGTTATGCCGGACTTTCGCTAGTGAGCTGATGACGACGGGTACGTTGTAGGATATTATCATTAATAATATTATTATTATTATTATTATTATTATTATTATTATTATTATTATTATTATTATTATTATTATTATTATTGTTGTTATTATTACTACGATGGAGTTGCGATGCGTAGTTTTGATGACAAGATTTGTTTTAGTTTTCAACAAGAACTTTCTCTTTCCCTCTCCCGCCACCGCCGGTTGAGTTGAACCTCCGCCCTGCGGTTTAAGCATCGCCCGAGGATTGCCAGAATCCGGTATCAACACAATGTTCTCGTTAGTATAAATACTTTTGACAGTTTTCTCACTCCCACGAAAGACGTTCCGAATCGACCGAACCATAGCGTTTTACAATCACCCTTGTCATGACAACGGTGGTTATCGATCGTCGGATTTCGGGTGCAAACCGTCTCGAGCTGCGATCAGGTTGGGAGACGCTAAGACAAGACACGCTTTTGCTGTCGATCGTCCAGAGAATATTGGAAAAAAATATAGCATGATGTTTCCGTATGTACATGACGTAGTACGATGAAAACACAACAATACAGCGTTCGTAGATCTTAAAATAGTAGACGAAGGGTATAAGATCGACGGAGGCCAGTAGTGCGGTTGTGGTAGTGACCTCTACTCGCAGTAAAACTATAAATTTATAATTGTATACGTTCACAGTGATGTAATACTCATTAGTCATTAAGTTGGATAATACTGGAATGTTTTATCGTCAGATCTGTACAACAGTACAAAGCTCACTATAAAAATATCTATGACTACGTTCAGCTCTATTTTATCACTGTACATCCAAAGTGTAGGAGATACTGTGTTTCTTGTCTCCATTTCCGCATTGATTATTGGACGAAGGTGAAACTGATCATTACCAACATCGTGATATATGTCATGTTATTTTTGAGTTTTTCAGATCGATGTCATCGTTTCGCAAATATTCTAACTAAGTCCGAATTTCAGCAGTCACCGCAACTATAGCCAATGAATTACGATTACTATTTACAACTCCACGTATCTAGAGATTAGGAAACCGAGTTGTAAGTCCGATGAACTGATGTACGACCGATCGTTAATCCTCAATATCCAAGCTTCGCGCTTTGACCCCAAACAATTTAAAATATGTAGGGATTAACCATTTCGAAGAGATTGTGGCAGACACATGTACATCAATTTCTGCCAGTAATTATAATTTTATAATTATTTGTGGACAAAGTCTGCTGATAACCGTTTACCATGAAAACGGGATGTGTGTCATAGTAACACGGTTTTTTGAAACTAAGTATCTGCGGTGCATTTAAAATAAAAGCTGTAACTAAATTTTATTTAATAAAATAATAATTGCTTACGATTTTAAAACATTTAACTAACGTCAGTATTATTTAAATCACAAACGCTATGATAAACGGGAAAAACGAAATTAATTCACCACTAAGATTAAGTACGTCATGAAAAATAGTGAAAATATTACACAGTCGCGCACAAGTGAAATTCTTGTTGGTAAAGTATAATAATTTAGATCGTACACAGGCACACAAAGCTATAACGAATTACAAAATGTTATTATATTTTATTAAATTTATTTATTTCGTAACATAACTTCGTTGTTGTTTTAAACGCTTGGTTAATTGATATCAAGTAAAATATTATAAATTCGATCATGGAGTACGTTTGTACGGTAAATGTAAAAGTAAATGCAGATCCATTATTCATTGACGTTATCGTATATACAATTTACTTTCAATCAATTTATTTTTTCAGCTTTCAATTTAATTTTTAAACGTACTCGTCCAAAGTATTGTAAGGCAAAAGGCAAGCGTAAATAATTATACTACTTCGGCTTGATAGTCTTAAAAAAAAATCAGCGTTATAAAATAGAGTTGCGATTTTTCATTTCTCAGATGTTAGATTATTATTTTTAAAAATTGTTAATGCACACGAAATGTATTTTAATGTTGTCTATATATAGTTTATATTATATTTTTTTATATTAATTAAATAGTTCCCCGTATACAGACGTACACCTTGCACAAAGAAAAATGTATTAGGTTTTTTCCCGGAATGTTTTCTTTCGGGTATTATGTCTTCGTTACATTATTTTTCTTTTCTTTTTTTACTCTTTTACGGGCATTGCTTCTTCGGGTATTTTTTACCTGGTCTTTTTGCAGTGTGTTTTTTTTTTGCTCTGGTATTTCCCCCCCCCAGCCGTCTACCTCATCAGAAGCTTTTCTTTAATCCAATTTAACAACAACGGTTTTTTAAGTGATCCCGTTGTTGAATTATTTTAATCAATCCGGCGGAAACATATTATTCTCAGACACGAACGATTTTTTTTTTTTTATGATGAACAAACTGTTCGTATTTTCTTTTCGACGAGTACAGATATGAACTTTAAACGTAAAGCGCCCCGTAGAAACAATTTGATTGGTCTACACGTGGATTTCTAACCGAACGCGAGTACCGGTAACCGACGACGGGCATCGTATTAATACTTCAACTCATTTGGTATCGCGGTGTATCCGAATCGGTTCCGAAACGTTCGAATTAGTTTCCGGTTTGTTACAATGGGTATATCCGAATTGTTTCCAAATCATTTTCAATTTTCCTTTCCATTCTATACAGACCAAAGACTGTCCACTTATAAAATGTATAATTAGAATAATAATAATAATAATAGAAATAATAATATTAAATAATGTTGTCGCCTTTTTTCGAAGTGTTTATTGAGAACAGATTCCGATGTGTGCCGTCTACCAATAAAATACGGGGAACCAATTCGGATGGATAACCAATTCGGATGGATGTTGCCTAGAATGATGTCGGAAACCAATTTTCAGGTATGGGAACCGATTCGGATGCAGCCGATATTTGTTCGAGTGTTTTTCTTTTCGATTCGCTCGCTGTCTCCCACTGCTGGAACGTTCGGTCGGGCAGCACTCGAGCGCGCGAAAAACGCGTACATGTTTGTCGCCGCTCTCTCTCTCTCTCTCTTTCACTCTCGCCAAACAAGACTCGTCGAAAGCGCGTCGAAATATCCGGTCGGGTGACGCGTAGATCATGGCGTCCATATTTATCGATGGGCAACACCGATTGACCGCGAAAATGTTACGGACACAGCACGTGATTCGGACACGGACGTGCGGCAACGCGCTTTGTCGGACATTTTGAAACGTGCGCGCGTTGACGTCCTGAGCGTTTTCCCCGCTAAACGACGCCCAATTAGATAATGATCGCGTCGCAGAACGCTCACGTCCGATTTCGGAAAAATACTTTCAACCCGATTGCATTCGGCCCGTCGTGACTACAGCGCGCGGTTCGTCCGGGTAAAACGAGTAGTAATTGGATCGAGCTTCAGTGTTTACCGGGGGGAGTGCCTGAGTTACCCCAAGTGTCAAGTGCCGCGTCATGCGATGCACTCTTTTTCTCTTCCCCCCCCTCAGCAACGCGGCTACGACCGAAACCCAATCGGCACAGCGTGTACGCGGTACAACGTCGTGGTTTTACACCGGTGCTCGGAACGGTTTTCCGATACACCGAAACGTCGAAATCACGTCACCGTACCGCGACTGTTGATCGCTATTCGAACCGCATTCAACTTTGACGCAGTGCATATCGACATCACGAGCACCGTCGAACCGTCGAAACGCAATACCACCCCGCCGACGGTACGTACGACGATACGCCGGTAACCAACGGAACGCGGGAGGAAAATATTACACCGATGATTCGCACGTAGAACAATCGTGGCTACGATCATCTGCAGTGTACGTCGTTTATTGTGTGCCCGAAAGCGGCAGTGCTTACCGCGATCGCGGGTTTTGGGAAATTCAACAGCGGATCGTTTTCTAGAAAGTCTTAAAGCGGCTTCTGCTGAAACAACAGCGGTCCCTTGTGTTCGATTTTTAATCCGAACACGGTTGAACGGATTTCTTTTCCGAACCGAAAAAAGCGAATTTTTTTTTTTCTTCGGAACGGGCTCGGGAGGGATGTCCAAACCCGGAAACAAAACCGCGGTATCTTAATACGGTAACGATCGTAGTGCGCCGTATCAGTCATCGACGTCGTATCGACAATACATTATTAATAGTTCGGTCGTTCCGATGAGTGAACACGTGATACACATTTTTATTATTTCTTCGACGATGATTTATCGACAGGAACATCCATTGAAATGATCAATTAAGTAAATGGTCCAAGAATGATGATAATTGTAGTCGAATTATTCGTCGATCGCCTTTTACGTGCGTTGCTTACACACGGACCATTAAACGCGTATTGAAATGATCTTGTGGACTTCACTCAGTACGTTTATGATGACATTAGCTGTGTGCAAAGCGACGACGCAACGGTGCTATGATAATTGTATCATCGTACTAACTTTATTACCCGATACAACGTTGATCGGTCGTAATATCTTAACGTGGTTTACGATTGTTTCAACACGTATCCCGGCAAAGCCGCTAGAACGTTGTTGTTTTTATTTTTATTTTTTCGCACAATAAGAGCTTATTCGATTAGCGACGGTTACGTGTGGTACATCGTTAAACACGATCGACTTGTTACTATCAGCAATTTAATTAGGTTTAAGAAAAGGTCGAAGAATAAAATACTCGAAGAAAAACGATGTCAAATATTTCTTGTGTGTGGTTTTGGTACTTGTTGGTTTTCATTTGGTAGGCGATTTGGTACTTTTGTTTTCGACATTTCGCGCTGCACAATTGCTTATTCATTTTTGGTACACAATAAATCGATAACCCTCAGACGAATTATTTGTTCAGTCAGCACGCACCGCAATAAAACAAGTATTGCTTGTTAATTGCATTAGAATCGACATTGCCAGTAATACCACTTAAGCTCGACGACAACGAATGCACACTTAGGACCCGTGTGTACAACCATATTGACTTCTCATCGTGTACATCAAACGTAAAACCAACTATGCGTTGGTTAATTTATAAACGTTGCTCGTCTAGTTACCGTCTAAGTAAGTAGTCTAAAGTAATCGAGCCGGCTCGGTAAGTACTGACCAATTAGGTCGCTTAAAAATACATAAATATTTTCTATAGACATTATATTATCCCGAACCACATGTGTTGCTTTTGGTTACGCTAATAACCAACACATACACACAAACACCTATTCGTTTAAAATGATTTTCGATATATTTTTTTTTTTTTTTTTTATTAAACAGCCCGCGGAAACTATGGCCATTGGATGAAATATTAAATTTACGTGATTATATATATATATATATATATATATATATATATATATATATATATATACATTGCATTAACAGTTCTAATACTAAATAGATAAAAGAAACAAAAGAAAAAGAGGAAAAATAAAATAAAAAAATTTCGATTTCTAATACATTCTAAATTAAAATTTCTAACATGTGCGAAGTACATCTTGAGTGAAATTGAGATAAGCTATCGAAAACGATTGAATAACTCGTGCAGCGTATACGTTCCAATCAAATGTTGACAGTATTTTAAATAAAACCGTCAGCTGGTACCGTTTCCACTGGGACCACGATTATTCGTTAATACGGTACGGCTAATATTTGCCAATCAAATGTTATCGACAATGACGTTATGCCGTTACAACTATAGTGTCGTGTGCTAACGTACAGTTTTCCGTCACGATAGTACCGTAAAGTGTAGGCGCAATAGTTTCAACATTCGTAGAAAGTTCAACACAGTACGTAATACTCGTGTGCACTTCTGTTCTAGAACGGAAAATTATTCTGTTAAACTTTGACGTGCGAGTTCCTTGCTTTCGGAACATAAACAATTAAAATAACCAATCGCCGTGTTGCACTGCACAACGTACGCAGCTAGTGCGCATTGTTTATAGCGTATGGTAGTAGTGCGCGATGGGTACGTCGTGTGGCACAAAGCTTATCGCGTGTCATTTTGCATTCACATGTTGCGTACACGCTGTATGACATGACGGTCAGACTAGAAAGCGATACGAGAGAGCGTGCACGAAAAGTGGATCGTTTTCGTGCTACTTCAGGTAAACGAGAAGATTTCTTGTGAAAAAAAAAAAAAAAATTATATTCCGTTACGGTAATTTTTTTCTTTTTATATTTTCAAAAAATTATTACTCCAAATATGTATGCACAAGAGACCCATTAAGTAGAAGAATTGTTCTACTGGGGGTCATTTCAGACGGAAAAAACTGCTTTATCCTCCTGTTACACTTTTTAACTTCGTTTGCATAAAACAATTGTGTACAAACGAAACGCGAAGTATAAAAAGCCTCTCACGGTGATAAATTCTAAGTAAAACGAATACATAAATTACTTTCAAAAAATACGTTATTAAATACACAAAACAGCAGTAGCCCGTGCGCGTCCTAATGACCATTATATATACACACTGTTTTACGACCGTCTAGACGGCCGAACAACAATACGAGGCTGTACAACAATTTATAATATAAAAATATAAATGCATAATACATATATATGTATATATATATATATATATATATACATCATCGCTGTGAACATAATATAATTTATGATTAATGTTACGGTTTAATTTATTGTACATTTTATATAAAAAAAAAAAAACAACCTTCGAGAATAGTCAAATAATATAATAGAATATACTATCCCGTATACATTATACATCATATTACACAGTACAATCATATGACGTAGTCTGCAGGAAGTATAATAAAACGGCCACACGAAATATATAATATTAAAGGATTATCGCAAGGGTTATTCGTATATGACAAGAGATTAAATCATATTTTTAGGGTTACCGAAGGTAAAGTAAAAGCAGAAGTCAACCACCATCTATTTATCTTCGATGAGTGCAGGCGGTAGAAAAAAAGCAGATCGGAGTAATGTATAATGTACCGGATGTGCAGCGCAGCACCTACTAGTTTTACCGACTCGTTCATATACGTGTACGTGACAAAAAATCACAAATCACCCTGTATTCACTTGTGCACTTGCATGCGCATGGAGCGTGCTGGTGTATGAGTATAAAGAGAGTAGATATAGGTATTAGTGGGACGAGTCAGAAGGTGTGTTAGTGTGTGTGTGTGTGTGTGTGTGTGTGTGTGCGATTGTATTATGTAGGGGAGGGTATAAATTTGAGAGAAGAAAAGGTGACGGAGGCATGGCGTGGAGATTTAAACCCGGAGGGATTGCAATACGCGGAAAATCAAATGGTACTAGTAAACCGGGGTCGGTAACGCGATAAAAAAAAATAAATAAAACCTTCCACTCATACTTCATTCTCTCTCACTCTCTCATACACTTATACACACACACATACACACACACACACAAACATATTTCATCTAATAAAACGTATAACCGTCCAAATTATAAACGAATATAAGTTTAAAACTCGTGGACGTCGGTAAGCCCTAAACATTTCTCCCACGCCCTAGATAGTAAGGATCAATAATCGTTATTTTACAGATATGATCGACCTCTCAAAGGCAATCCTGCGCATTGTAAGTGTTAACAAAATAATAGTTTTCAAAATGAAACTCGACCTTAACGTGAAACCGGGACGATGGTATCGAAATTCTATCTCGTCTTCGACTGCCGTGGTCGAATTTTTTCGGTAAAGTCTCGAGATCACGATCGGCTCCCTTCCGCAGTGTTCGAGGTGCTTCGTGAAGGTTTTATAGACGATACGTCCCATATCGTTTATCTCAATATATGTTTGTACAGGTGGATTTCACTGCAGTGACGTTGTATCCAAAGTACTTTAATGGTATCGTTTCGCATTTGGTATGTGTTCTGCAAAGATTTCGTATGGTAATATTTTCTTGGAAATATTCGAACGGGTTTCATGACTCAATCGCCGTTATATTTAAAGTAGATGCTTTATGAATATAGATAAAAATAAAATAAAAACTAAATAAAACAGTAAAAAAAAAATAAAATAATAATAATAAATTAATTAAATAAAAATGTTAAAACACAGTTAATTCAATGCACATAGTGACGATGTAATATAATCTTCCATAATCACGACGTTATTTTTTAATGATTGTTTTCAGGTGCGTTAATATAATAATACAATCGCTTCCTACGAAGAATAAAAAAGACCAATATGGCTCATTTTATACCGGAGCACGTTGTAGAACGAGTATTTTATACATTGTCCGCGAGTATACATACTTACTTTGGAATAATATTATTTTTTTTCTTATAAAAAATATAAAATATAAAATTATAATCTTAGCCTCAATGCTTATTGCGACTAATTACTGTCCGCTCTCCAGCCATAGTTATTATAATTCTCTATATCATTATTCACAAACTCGGTAATGTTTTTCGGTAGTGCGCAGAACAAATTGTATTGAAAATAAAACGTGGTGATCGCAGATCAGCAACATTAATTAAAAACCAAACACAATTGGTATCGGACGAAAAGTTATCGGACACGGAATCGTATCGCGTGAAACGTTGTGTCTATTATTACGGTCCTGGCAAACGGTTTTGAAAACGTCACGTCGGCGGAAAAATGTCTTGGCGACCGGTCGAGTTATCCGATAACGGGCCGAACGCGCTATTTGCCCGTCGATCGACCGTACGAGAACGGCACGACGAAAAACTACGGTGTTTCTTAACCCTACCGCGTTTGCCATGTCCGTCCGACCCGATTCCGTGTTACCGCCAACGAAACGGACCGCGTGAAAAGGCCTACGGACCGACCGGCGGATGATGCTCGCCGTAGCCCACCCCGTAGCCCGTCAACGGGAATCGGTTCCGTCGCGCACGGTGAAAAGATAAAAGGATTCCGAATGTCGCGCCAAACGCCGTTTTCGTTTCGCGTGTTGAAACCGTGTCCGTACATCATGCGGTCCGAGTCTCGTTCATAATCCGTATCGACCGGTGTGACACGTCGACCTCTTACCTTTAATTTTCTCCCCCCTACCCGTCCCCCCGAAAGCTGCGTAAGCGCAATGTTCGTTTTTCGCCGTTCTCCCCAATATTCGGATGCACATAATACGTGACGACGTGCTCGTATCCGCACGCATAGAACACCGTGAAACACACCCTGTTGCTGCCGCCGCCGTTGCGTAACGCGTCGGATTTTCCGTACGGACACATCGGTGTACATATGGCCCTAAACCGGTGAAGGGGGTTGGGGGAGATGTTGTGGCGAATCGATCCGTGTTTGAATTTTGAACAACGTTGTGTACGGTAAACGCTGAAGAGTTCGAGAGTAAACCATGATGCCAATGTTTTCCCATCGCATCCCGTCGTAGGACAGGCGATCGGATCCGGTTCGTTTCGATCGACGACGATGGATTTTATCGGAACTGCATGGGTTTATTTTTTTTTTGTTTTCTTCGTCCGTGTACTTCGAGATGAAACAAATGTTTAAAAAAAAATCAGTAACTCGTTCAAGGTTCACAGATGTAATATTACCAGGCCCGTACTGGCTCACCGGGCAACCGGGCAGATGCACGACGCGCCCCATGAAAGTTACAATGCATAATGCGCATATGCATTGATTTTTTAACATGTAATCTAATGGACCTTCATCTATAGCCTATTATTATGATTTCGTATGGCGTCTATTACAGGCATCTATAGCCTATAAAAAATACGATTAAATGACAAAAATTAAGGCGCCCTTAAATGTTTTTGCAACCGCCCCATAAGAGGTGCCAGTACGGGCCTGAATATTACGGTTCCCGTTTGGATCCAACTAAATCCACCGCTCACGATACCGATCAAATGGAATGCTGACACGTTAAGTGATTTCATCGCGTCATACAGTGTTTTGTTCGTGTTCTGTTCGGTACGAGAACGTCACAGTCTTCAGTGCGTCCGTCTCATCGTAAAACGTAATTCACCGAGTCCGTGATGGATTCATAAAGCGTCATGAACGGTTATCGATGGAACGAAATCGTTCTATATTTTATGCATTCATTACATTCGAAGCAGTTTTTGTACGAGAAATGTGTGTGTTCGATATCGGATGTGAATTTGTTAGATTACGTATTATTCGTATCAAAATATTATTGGTTACGGCCACCGCCACTAGTTAATAACCGTGTTGAAACATAACGCCTGGTTAACATTAAATTATGTAAGCGCCTATAATGTATGCATTATACATGTTTAAACGCGTCGCGCGATATGAAAACAGTGTTTATGCATCCGTGTTTTTACACAACTGCAGCGTCGAGCTTAAACGTGAACATTACAACAGAAAGTATTTGTTTTGAACAGCTTATAGGATTAGCTTTGCGCCGAAGTCGTTGAGACAAACACGTAAGAGCACAATTTCTCATCGAAAAACTTACAATCGATCGTTGGAATAAGTAAAATATTTATACGCTTTTCGTGAAATATTACAGCTAAAATCGAATATTTTGCTTACGATTCTGTTTTAATTTATTTTTATTTTCCATCCAAGAATAAACTGAAAAAATATCATACGAGAAATGTCAGAACGTATACAACACTTCTATGTCGAGACCAAAATTCTGTTTTGATTTTTTACCATCGAACGATTTAATTTTATTCTGAAACGGCCGAACACCATGACCAACAATAAATGCCTCGGATCCCGGCTAAATTATAATTGCACGATCGTATAATTGTATTAGCTTAGTTATTTACAAGCCACCAAAGAGTTTTCGTAATATATTCATAATTTGAACGCATTTAAATACACAGTTTCAGTACTCGCGGAAAGCACCTTGAATTCATATGGTACAGGTCTGCGACCGTTGCGTTGTCGTCAAAATCAATTCCTGGTACCGAAATCAGATGGTAATGAAATGATTATTCTGCCGCCGCCATCGTAGATGCGATCATATTATTATTGTTATTATTATTATTAAATCACTTATTTATAATATAATATCGTCCCGATAAATGTATGCTTCTACGCTGATGTCGAGAGATCTGCAGTCGGTGTAAGATATTTCCGCGTAGCGATGACAAGCCATGACTATATATGTATACGATATGTATACACACACACATATATATATATATATACGATGTACATACAATACGTGTAACCGCGATTTCAGTTTTAGATTGCATGAAAAATAAATTATGTAAAATACGCGTTCGATCAATCGCGGGATCGAACACGATTTATTTTGAAGATTTCGTCGGTAATCGGTGGGAAGGGGGTCTTATAACTGTACGTCTTTTCCCGCGCTCCGCAATACCGATCATTGTTGAATTATACGTGCTCCGAGAACTGCAGCGATAACGCACCTATACATGTACATAAAACAGAATAACGGATTGTAAACGCTATACGATATATATATATATATATATATATATATGTATTGTACGTGTAGATACGTATTTCGAAAACCCTGTGGCGGCGGTCGGCGCGCGACGGCGGTGTAGAATAGACAAACGGCGTACAACTCATTGATTTACATAAAACATTCATTACTTAAAATAACGCTATTCGCACGCTTCACTTTGTTAACCGTGTCTATTTACATTTACGTAGCCGTCGGACGAATGTTTTATTCAGAGGCGCTTAAACGATCGCCGCCACCGCCGCACGTGTTAAAACGTCTCCTGTAATTTTAACTTCTTATCGACCGGAGGGGAGGAAGAGGAAAAAGTAATAATAATAACAATAATGATGGAAACAGCCTTCCGAAGACGAGTGTACACGACGTGGCGAATTAGCATTATTCGATTTTAATTTCGTTCCCGGTTCGAAGACACGGCTGCAGTACGACGACGTTTTCGCTTCTACCCGCCCGTGCCCACTCCACTTGACTACTCCGCGGCGACGTCGTCGACGGCTCTTCAGCTTGCGCGGTGTCTGCGCCGTCGAAACGGGAAATTAACATCGACTTGATAAATATTATGCTTGCTTGCAGTACGCGTACCGCACCCTAAACTTTAACGTTAACTGCGACATGTTCTACGAATCGAAAATCGAAATTATACGCGCGCACGTGCTCGTAATACGTGTTCGTACGTGTCAGCCCGTTTCACTTTCGAATTTCTTAGTCTCATTTTTCCCAAACATTTTTGGACATTCGAATTGTAAAACTCTGCGCAGAAATGCGTGTGAATCGCGTGCTAAAGGATAGGAAAGAAAATATGAAAAATTCGAATTTCGATGTGACATACGCCGTAGTAAGCTCACACACACACACACACACACATACATATATGTACTATGTACAATGTATGTCATATATGTTATAGAATAATATTCTATTCGACTAACGCCCAAATCTGAATACAATACGAAATAGAATTCACGTTATACACGGCTACATTGGCGCATGGATATGTCTTACGCACAACACAAACGTAATTTCGTCTCACTAACTAGGGTTTGATTGACGGCGACGGGGCCAATACATTTTTTTGACAATTCTGTATGTCAAACTTTATGTTTCCAACAAACCGTGGCTCAAACGATCAAACCGGAGATCAAACTGATTTGACAAATTTCCAAATTAATTTCGGTTTCCTTCTTGTATTGACGTGACTGTTGTATTTACAACATCATACAAACTGTAAAGCTCTTTATCATTCATTTTTTATTTTATTATTTACAGTGAACGACACTGACAAAGCATTTTTGGAATTGGTTCTAGCGCTGTGTGTTATATAAAAAAAAAAAAATAGACGTCGGTTTTGAGCAAGGGTCGCCGACTTTTTCAAACGAATGAAATACGTTTAAAATGACGTGTCTCCGGTGATTGTTTCTCGACTGTCTCTTCATAAGAATAATAAAAATAATATTAATTTACTATTCTTAGTACTACACATGAGTAGGGACATTATTTTGGGGGGGGGAGGTAGGATGTGCGTCCTCACACCCTCACTAAATTTTATTTACAATTGGCCTAGAAATGTATGGCTGATTGATGCTATGGTCTTGGTCTTCAGTTTTAAATGCTTGATTTTTGAAACAACGAAACATATTTATATGCAATTTCTATGTAATTTCTGGAATAAAATTAATAATATTGTTGCTTAATGGTAAATGGTTATTTCTACGATGAAGTCAACATTTTTTCTGCTGTAAATAATAATATTATATAAGATCTAAGCATGTTAAGTATGTTTTAGATACAAAAATTGTATAATAAATATACAAAAAGACGTTATTTTAATGATGAGCCTAGTGTGTCGATAAATAATTGGCATTTTTAATTTTTTTGCATACCCTAAAATAAATTGGTTTCCTACAAAATCAATACAGATATTTTTTATTACGATCGACCTATATTCCTAGAAAGATTGGTTGAATAATGACCCCGGGTCATGAAAATGATTAAAATTAAGAGAAAAATACATTCATAAAAACGCATCAAACAAACCTGCTTGTTTACAAATGATTTGTTAAAACGATAAATTTATCAAACAAATTTGTTCGTAAACGGGAACCTTAACATCCGGTGTAACGTTTCGGACAAAATTTTAACAAAATCCTAAGGGATAAGAGTGTAAGATGTATAATCCCTCCTACAATTATAATATACTCCTTCAATTTATAGATATTATAATGTACAGCTTAAGTAAATTTTTGTATTGTGAATTATATAGAACACAATTATTTTTACGTTTATCATATTTATCTAACTGATTCAATCGTTCAGGTATTAAAAATAATCACTGTTATATCCATAAAATAATAATAATAATAATAATAATATAGCTACATAATTTAATTTCCTTTAGATAAAGTGCAACGAACAAATAATATAACTATCATTGTAAAAATAATTAGCTAAATAATTGACAATTAGTATATTTATTTTATTTAGTATACATTTGTGGTCAAATTATGAAGACAAAAATTATTTCCAATAATATAAGTATAAAAATAATAAAATAAAAATATGCACACCTCATCAAAAGCGAACTGTAGATGACGTTGCATGAAGCAAAACGTTTCGCAAATAATGCAATTGGAGCATATTCGATGAGAAAAAAATCTTCCTAATACAAATTTAATCTATTGCAATATCTATTCATTAAATGGCCATTGATTAGTATTTATTGATTACGAATAATTTAATTTTCATTTAAATCAATTATAGATTTGATCAACCAAAATGTTATTCATTGCATTTATAATCATTATTCGTATAATAATTACGCTTTCTATTGTTAATAAATTTTGGAATACAATTGTTTATCTGTTATTATTATTATTATTGATATTTTAATATTTATAAGACTACGCTTGGTTGCTTAGCGAAACGCATTTTTGGTGTACGAGCAAATGAGTATAATATGAGCATGTTAGGGATACGAGTCGAACCCATGCGACGCACAATATGTTATCGCATACGGCGACGCCGCAATGAAAATCATGCGGAATCTCTTGCACATAGCATACAACGACATTTTCGGAATCGTTTGTAAATGTTTATGGGCAACTATGCGGCCACGCAAATGTTGCAAAATCGTGTTGTAGCCACGGTAACATACCCGAGGACACGTATTTGTGCCGTCGATAAATTAAAGATAAAAAGAAAATAACTCTTTTAGTATACACGTATAATCTTCAAGATATATTTATGAATATTTATTACGAATTATATGCGTGTAATTTGCAATTTAAATGACACGCCCGACGACGAAGCCGGTAATACTAACGCGCGTATAATAATAATAATAATAATTATAATAATAAAGACGCAGGATATCGTTGCCATGTTAGTACGTAGTAGCAGCGGCTGCTGGCCGCGGTATTTTTAATTAATCTTGCCGCGACGACGATCCAACCAAATTTTCATTTCCCCTCGTCCGGCTCGACGGATATATGTTCTGTCGTCGTATCCACGTACCATTATCATCATCATCTTCATCATCATCATTATCATCATCGCCGTCATCGATATAAATACGTGGTGGTGGGCGCGTTCACCCGTATACACACAACCTGACACCGGCCCCGTGCACTCGTCACCCGCAATCGCTGCTAGCTCGGACACACTATTTTCTATAATTTTAATGATTATAACGAACGCACAATATCCAGGGAACAAGCTGATTTTAGGAGTGAGAGAAACTGCTGTAAACAGGTGTTTTCGTTAATGACATACGTGGAAAATGAATTTGAAATGAAGATGAAGTCCGGGGTTGTGTTTTCTGTTAACCGTTCAGTAGCTTATGACATAGTTTGGAAAAACGGTCTACCACTCAAATTAGCAAAAAATCTCAAATGTATGACTACATTACGTTTATTGAAACAAATATTTTCTGACAGTACTTTCAAAGTCAACTTAAGTGGTGAGTAAACCGAAAAAAATCTTAAGATTGGGCTACCACGGGAATCAGTGATAACGCCGATTTTGTTTAAAGTGCACACCGCCGATATCGAGAAAATTATTTTATACGGAAGACATAGAATTAGGGATAAAGAAAAGCCTTTTGAACAACTAGGAAAAATCCTGAACAAAGACCTAGACGTTTAACAAAATTATATTAGACATCGGCAACTAAAATACTAATAAAACAACAGTTAGTGGTTACTAACCCTTATATATTCTTCGGACCTGAAAAGTCATAAGACAAATAGAGAACTTAAGCTAAGAAATGGAGAAGCCAATATTGGAAATGAAAAATGTTCCAGGTACCTCAAAATCTAAGACTAGATAGGACGCTAACTCTAACTAAATCCGCAGACAAATAGATAAACAAAATATGATCAGTAAAATTAAAATGATCGACAAGCTGCTAATCTATAACGACCTAGATCATTATCCAAATAAAAGCCTAAAATCCAAATATCCTATGTGGAAAGTAGACAAAATTGATAATGATCCACAGGGTGAATGGAAAAGAATATGAATATGGTTAGAGATTGAGTTATAAAATTCAACGCTGGTCAGAGACCCCACAGTAAGAACACCAGGTTTCAACTTATCACATTCCTTGCGGACTACCCCAAGGGTGGACTGACATTTTAGATTGTTTTTTTTTTTTTTTTAATCATAATTAAAAACATATAAAGTATAATTTCACATGATTTATTTGTTTATTTAATTTAATAAAAAAAATTAAAATCAATCAAGTTTTGGATGAAAAATTGTAAATGTAACTAAAATGTTTTCAAAAAATATTTATAGATATTCAACTAATTTAACCCTGTGTATTTCAAATTATTTTTTTTTTTTCTATTATTGTTGTATATTTACCTATTGTTGTACGCCCTTTCCAGTTCATAACATTTTTCTGAAAATACCACTAAATATGGTGTAACAATTATTACATATGCTGACTAAATATTTCCCTCTGATTTGCGCTACATTTATTTATTTATTTATTTATTTATTTATTTATTGAATAAACGGGCGTGAGTCCAAGTTAAAATAATTAGGTGTACAATACAATCATACAATAACATAATATGAATAATAAAACAATGTATAAAATATAAAATTAAACTAAACAATGAATACAAAGTGTAAAACTATGAAAGGAACAGCGGATCCTCATTGGCTAATTTCAATATTCTCGTAATAGGTTCATTTTTTAGATAGTTTGTAGTGCAAAAGGGTATTAAAAAAGGATGATTATTGCGGGTGGACCTAGCAGGAACTCTAAAGTTAATGAGAGAAAGAAGGGATGGGGAATCAACCAAACCTGTTAGGAGTTTGTTAAGGAAAGAGAGATTATTGGAGCGACGACGGCCAGCAAGGGAGGATAAGTTAAGCAAACTAGGAAGAAGAGTGTAATCGTGAGAAGTGCAGTTTACGTTAAGAGAATGTTTCATGTAACAAAAACATTTTCGCTGAACCCGTTCTAGTTGAAGACAAGCATCAGTTGATTGGGGATCCCATACAACTGAACCATATTCTACGATTGGACGTACAAGTGCACAATATATTGCTTTGAGGGATGCGGAGAGCTTAAAGTCACTGGCTATTGTAAGGCTACGGCCAAATTATAATAATAGAGAGACAGGAGTTCTCCCAGCGGTTACCAACACGCACAGGAACTCCTGGATAATTCCATATTATATAATTTGTAAGTATGTATAAGATTTGTATATTAACCATTAATAAACCAATCACCACTTATTTGTAATATTAATATCCCGAATAACATATATGCTCCCGAGCTACGGTTAAAGATATTCAAAAGGACCAGAAAACCTTCCCGGAATATCCTATATCTAACTGGTCACCCTCGACCGCGTTACAATTGTTCAAGTAAAAAAAAATTGCCGACTGGCCTCATACATAGTCCGCCCCTGGTGTTGAGTACGTATGCGTAAGTGGCAAAGAATATAAATAATATTTATCAACGTTTAAAGTGTACAATTACGGAACTCATAAACATTTCTGGAAATGTATCAATTAAAAATGCACTTCCTTCGTAAACGTTAAAGACAATGATAGTTATTAACCAAGTCAAGTTATAAGTTAACATTGTAGATAAGCAGAAAGTTAAATAAAGTATATAGGTAGAAATTAAAAACATTAGACAACGAAAAGGTCCAAGCAACATAGTCGACTAAAACTGTAGGTCTATAAGATATTACTTACTGTTAACGTTTAAGAAATAACGCGTCTAAACGAGATAAAAAACTGTAAGACGGATAAATAAAACTAAATCAGTAAACTACCAGATTACAAACATTGCTGTGTAATAGGTGGCTGGTTATGTATACAAAATCAATATCACATAATCCGTAGCGCGATTTTTCGAGGAGCGTAAACAAGTACGAAACATAAGCCGAACGGTTTTGCACGACATAGAAGCACTACGGACGGAAAGATATCGAAGAATAAGTTGCAAAATTCCCGAGAAACGAGTAATTCGCGATCCCACCAAGAACGCTTCGAATCTCGCAGTCGACGGGCGAAAAGTACAAGTGGCGCCCGCGACGATGACGGTACCGAGTCATACGGTCAAGATGACGAATCGTTCGGTACGTCCTTTGGCCACTGCGGACGACGGCCACAGATGCAGGCTGTTCGTGGGCAGTCTGCCGAAAGCGAAAACGAAACAAGAGATGTTTGACCAGGTGAGCCGCATAACGCGCGGCAGCTGGTGCGCGTGATCACGTTCAAGAATATCGACAACCCGTCGATGCACCGGGGTTTCTGTTTCCTGGACTACGAGTCGGAGGCCGCGGCCACGGTCGCTAAACGAGCGCTGTCGCAGTGCAAGTTGTTCGGGCGCAACGCGGTCGTGGACTGGGCGGACGCGAGACCGCAGCCGGTCGCGGACACGATGGTGCGCGTGCTGTTCGTCAGGCAGCACGGCGGCGTGCTCGGTGGACGTGCGCTGTCCCGGAAGTTCGGTCGGTACGGGGCCGTGGAGCGCGTGAACGTGCTGAAGAACCACGCGTTCGTGCACTTCGAGCGACGCGAGAATGCGCAGTCGGCCATGTACGCGCTTGACGGTTCCCAGGACGTGGCCACGGGCGTACGCATCGATGTCGCGTGGGCCAAGTCGCCTGCGGACAAGCAGACGAAGCAGCGGATGTTGCGTGACCAAGGACGCCGGGCACAGAATTCCGTGCCCCGGCCACCGGCACGCGTAGTCCCTGGGGCCAACGGGCGAGCGGCCACCACCGCCGCCGCCGCCCCCTTCCCCGCCCCCGCTGCCGCGATTTCACCGAGTGTGACCATCGCGGTAACGACGTCGGACCGCGGTAATCGTTCGACCGGTGTGCCAACCATTCCGGCGCTACGGCCACTGCAGAGCCCGAAGCGATGTCCGACTACCGCAACAGGGACAGTACACGCCGGTGTGCTAACGACGGCGGCCGCGCGCGCGGACGAATGCAAAGCGGTCCGTTACGATAGCGGCGATTAGATAAAGCCATAAAGACATTTCATGATGTTACAGTTGTAACTTTTGTTCAGCCTTGATAAAAACAACGTCTTCTATGTAAAAGATAAGAAAAATAAAGAAAAAAATTATTGTTACAAATTCATCTTTGGTTTTCTTTAATTTCGTAAACTCGACGCGAGTGTTCATAAATCGAAACGCGAATTATTGCGTTTTCATACGTACTTTGAAGTGGCCACTGATCAAATATCATGGCACCCGGACAGAGTCGGTTTTAACGGAGGGCAAATATTTGTGAATCAACATAAAATGAAAAATATATAATTATAAATTTTCTAGTATGACTGTATTATTTACTAGCACATCAAAAGCTTTTAATAATATGTGCATGGTAATGACCGCATTAATAAATTCAGGAGCAACGATGGCGAAGGTCCCGATGCTGAGGTGGTGTTTGTTACCGTCGAGACCAGAATACGAAAATTGGACAAAAATGAGAAGTGAAATTAATAATAATAATTTTTTCAACGAAAAAAAAATCCGATTACAAATGATTCAATACAGTTATAAATGTAACATGATAACAATGAAATGCAAACAGTATAAAGGTACGATATAAAAAAAATAATAAATACAATAAAATGTACACAGATAATTGTGTTCGACTATAGCTGTTACGAATATCGTCATAGCTGTAGTATTTTGATTTCGAACCAAACTTAAAGCAAAATGTTGGTCACTGGAACGCTCCAAGCGAAGTATTGTGTTTGTGCTACAAATTCTTTTTTTTTTCACCTACGCACAAGCAAATTTCGAGTCGAACGCGATGT